>DWTR01000032.1:0-38273 GCA_018244935.1 Ardaris minthe | reverse complement strand
TGCGTAGCTTGTGTTGTTTATTAAAACCATTATCAGGTCATGTTTCATTAGATGATCAGCCTTTAACGACATTGCCAACCAAAAAACTGGCTCGCCAAATCGCGTTATTACCACAAACGATGCAAGCGCCTTCTGGGATCAGCGTGGCTAATTTAGTGGCAAGAGGACGGTTTCCACATCAAAGTTTTATGCATCAATGGAGCCGAGAAGATAAGTTAGCCGTAGAAACAGCAATGAAAGAGACAGGGATTGTAGAATTTGCAGATAAAACGGTAGATTCGCTGTCTGGCGGTCAACGGCAACGTGTTTGGGTCGCGATGATATTAGCGCAACAAACAGAAATCTTACTGCTAGATGAGCCAACAACGTATTTGGATATTGCTTATCAAATTGAATTACTCAATATATTTCGAAAGCTCAATCAGCAACAAGGACGTACCGTCGTTGCCGTTTTACATGATTTAAACCAAGCATGTCGCTATGCAGATAATTTGGTCGTGATGGTGAAAGGAAAAATCATTGCGCAAGGGGAGCCAAAATCTATTATCAATCAAGCGTTAATTAAACAAGTTTTTGATTTGGAATGCCAAATTATTCCTGATCCTGTTGTGGGAACACCAATGATTGTACCTTGCTAACGATATTGCTAACTACGCTACTGACTGCGTTGCTGAGAAACAAAAAAGCGGCTTTAGCATGACTACTAAATACCGCTTTTAGATTTAGGTTAGCATAAATTAATTATGCTGTTTTCGGCCATTTATTGGCAACCCAAAGCCCACTCATTTTCATCGAATAACCAAATAAAACGCCAACGATTAATGAAGGAATGGTTTGAAAGAGATCCCCTTGAGCAGCAAATATCGTGCATGCGCCAATAAAGGTGCCAGGAATATAAGCAAGTAGCGTACTTTTGGCTTGAATGCACATAACAAAGGCAATAACACCGGTGACAGCATAGCCAAAAATAGAAATATCACTAAAGACTTGGCTACCATAAATAATCGCCAATGCCCAAATTACGCCACTCATAATGGTCGCCATAGTAACGGCTAATCCTTTAATACCCTCTTTAGGATAAGCAAAATAGGCGGTACAACCTAAAAAGCCAGCCCAGCTTAATAAGTCAAATTGATTAGCAACAAATGCCCAAATGGCAGAAAGAATACCTGTTGTCAGCGCAGTAAAATAAAGCGTTCTCACGATAGACTCTTAAATACAAGGGGGATATTTACCCAGTTAACTAAAGGCGAAGTTTAGCATTGTCATTAGTTGATTTACTATATTTAGATCATTAAAAAGCATAATTAAGATGCGTATTTATGCGATATTTAATATCTCTTTTTATTAGAAAAAATAAAAACAGAAAGTAAACGTTTGCGTTGTCGAAATAGTTAATTAATTAGCAAATGAATTAATTTCTAGATTGTTTAATAGAGATTATTAATAAATGAATCATTATTATTTAATAATATGAATATAAAAGGTAAAAAGAAAATAAGTGAATATTGAAATAAATGCGCCCCTGAGCTTTTTTTAGTAAAAATGCCCACATAGTATTCATTCATATACACATCAAGGCTTGCCATTTACCATTCCTCTTTCCATTCACTTTTACGTGCTAAACTATTTTTAGTATCTTTAGGATGAATTTCCATCTCTAAATTCAGTGCAGAGAGTAGTTTGAAAAAGGTTTCGAGTTTGGTGGAATTAGGGTTAAGTTCAAAATTGGAGACGGTGTCTTGTCGAATTCCTACTTTTTGGGCGACTTTACCTTGAGAAAGCTTTTTTGTTAATCGCACATCTTTTAGATGCACGCTGAGCTGATAGGCGTTAATTATGATCATCATGTTCTACCGGTTATAGGCGTTAATGTCTAATATACCGGTTATAGCGTGTAGTTCAAGACTTAATGGCTATAGCGTGTAGATTTGATTTTACCTGCTATAACCGTTAAAAGTAGATTTACACGGTATAGCAGGTAAATATGAGTGATTACTTCCCAATACAGAAACTAGAGAAAATACGACCTAATAAGTCATCAGAGGTAAATTCGCCTGTGATTTCGCTTAATGCTTGCTGAGCCAGTCTTAATTCTTCTGCCAATAACTCGCCTGATTTTGCATAAACCAGTTGCTCATGGCCTTGTTGTAAGTGCTCTGCTGCAGTATTTAAGGCTTGTAGATGACGACGACGCGCCAAGAAACCACCTTCTGTATTACTATTAAAGCCCATGGCTTCTTTTAGGTGATCGCGCAGCAATTCAATACCCATTCCATCGCGTGCGGATAAGCGGATCATCGGGTAATTACCTTGTGCCGTGATCTCGACATTTTCCCCTGTTAAATCTGATTTGTTACGAATAACAGTAACAGGCAAGGTATTTGGCAAACGAGCCATAAATTCAGGCCAGATATCTTCGGGTGTTGTAGCATCGGTTGTGGTGCTATCAACCATAAATAGCACTCTGTCTGCTTGCTCAATCTCTTTCCAAGCACGCTCAATACCAATACGTTCAACTTCATCACTGGCTTCACGTAAGCCTGCTGTATCGATAATATGCAAAGGCATACCATCAATATGAATATGTTCACGTAATACATCACGCGTTGTACCGGCAATATCCGTAACAATCGCTGCTTCTCTGCCTGCTAATGCATTCAATAAGCTTGATTTACCCGCATTAGGGCGACCCGCGATAACTACTTTCATCCCTTCACGTAACAGGCTACCTTGGCGAGCTTGAGCACGAACATCATCTAATTCAGCAATAACAGCGTTAAGTTTTCCTTCAATGATCCCGTCAGAAAGAAAATCAATCTCTTCATCAGGGAAATCAATGGCAGCTTCAACATAGATACGCAAGTGAGTTAATGACTCTACCATTTCGTTAATATGAGAGGAAAATGCGCCTTGTAATGAATTAATCGCTGAGCGTGCCGCTTGTTCTGAGCTGGCATCAATTAAATCGGCAATGGCTTCGGCTTGTGCTAAGTCGAGTTTGTCGTTTAAGAATGCGCGTTCAGAAAATTCACCAGGGTTAGCAATACGTACACCGGGAATTTGTAAGATACGTTTTAGTAATAAATCTAGAATAACGGGGCCGCCATGGCCTTGTAGTTCTAGAACATCTTCGCCTGTAAATGAGTTCGGATTTGGGAAGAAAAGGGCGATACCCTGATCAAGCACTGAGTTATCATCATTGCGAAATGGCAGATAATCGGCATAACGAGGTTTAGGTAATTTACCTAAGACAGTTTGTGCCACAAGTGCCGCTTTAGGGCCAGAAACGCGCAGGATACCAACACCGCCTCTTCCCGGAGGTGTGGCCTGAGCGACGATAGTATCAGTGCTATGCATGGTGTACTCGCTTAATCAGAATCATCATATCAATATAAAAAACAGAAGGCGGTCATTGTAGACCGCCTTCGCTATTTTATGTCACTTTCCTTTGAATGTAACCAAGGAAGAGGTTTTTCCTCATGTGACCTTATTTTTTGTCTCTGCTGTGTAAGCCACGTTTTTCCAGACCGCGGTAAATTAACTGCTGCTGGATAATGGTCACTAAGTTACTGACGATATAGTACAGAACCAGACCTGATGGGAACCACAGGAAGAATACGGTAAATACAACCGGCATAAAGGTCATGATTTTTTGTTGCATCGGATCAGTCACTGCTGTAGGAGACAGTTTCTGAATGACGAACATTGTCACACCCATTAATAATGGCAGAATATAGTACGGATCTTGCGCAGATAAGTCTTGGATCCATAACATAAATGGCGCATGACGTAATTCAACAGAACCCATTAGCATGTAATACAATGCAAGGAAGATTGGCATCTGGATAATCAGTGGTAAGCAACCACCCAGAGGATTCACTTTCTCTTGTTTGTATAACGCCATCATTTCTTGGCTCATACGTTGTTTGTCATCACCAATACGTTCACGTAGTGCAGCCAGTTTTGGTTGCAGTAAACGCATTTTCGCCATGGAGGTGTACTGCGCTTTAGTCAGCGGGTACATGATACCACGAACGATAAAGGTGATCATGATGATGGAGAAGCCCCAGTTACCGATAAAGCTGTGAAGGAATTTCAACAGTTTAAACAGTGGCTGAGAGATAAACCATAACCAACCGTAGTCTACAGATAGGTCTAAATGTGGCGCAATAGCTGACATTTCTGACTGAATTTCAGGGCCAACCCATAATGTTGAGCTGATATCAGCACTGCTATTTGGTGCAATTGTCACCGGTGCTGATTTATAACCAATCAGAGCAATAGATTTGTTTTCTAAAGTGATAGAGTAGAAGTTATTGTTCTGACTCTCTTTAGAAGGAACCCATGCTGTTGCAAAGTACTGTTGTAACATTGCAACCCAACCATTATTGGTGGTTAGAGATAAGTTTTTATCTTCGATATCACCAAAGCTGTATTTTTTATAGTTGGTTTCATCTGATGAGTATGCCGCACCACGATAAGTATGTAGCGCAAAGTTGCTGCTACCTGTATCACGGCTTTCTGGCAATTTAACAGATTGTTTTAACTGACCGTAGAAGTTCATGGTCAATGTTTTATCTGTTGTATTCTCAATTTTGTAATCAATACCGATATCGTACTGACCTTTCTTCAGAATGAAGGTTTTGACGAATTTTACGCCTTCTTCATTTACGAAAGTCATAGGTACACGCAATTCATCTTGGTTTTCACCAAGTACAAATTCGTTTTTATCAGCACTATAAACTGGGCGAGATTTCTGATCTGGACCATTAGGGCCGATTAAGCCACTTTGAGCCTGATACAGGAATTGTGGTGTAGTTTCCAGTAAACGGAAAGGTGTTGTCGAATTAAGCTCGGCGGGATAGGCTAACAAATCAGCCTCATCGATAGTACCGCCCTGAGTATTGATGCGAAGATCAAGTACGTCAGTTTTTACGGTAATCAATTTTGCCTGCTCATTGCTGTTACCAGTTACAGCAAGACTATCACTGCTTGGCACGTCCGCTTGTTGCGAGACCTGTGCGGTAGTGGTGGTGTTTTGTGAAACTTTATCACCCTCCCACTGCTGCCAGATCAGGAAAGAAACGAACAGCAAAGCGATGAATAGAAGATTGCGTTGCGAATCCATCGTTAATTTTCTCTGTTATCGTCGTTTTTTCTAGGTGGGACAGGATCATCACCACCTTCGTGTAAAGGGTGGCATTTTAATATGCGTTTCACTGTTAACCAACTACCTTTTATCATTCCAAACCTGCGCAATGCCTCAATTCCGTAATTAGAGCACGTAGGATTAAAACGACAACGAGGCCCCAACAGAGGACTAATCCCCAGTTGATAGCCCCTAATCAGCAAGATCAGGACTTTTGAGCCAAGCGACAATGACGACGCCATAATTTACCCAACACTTCCGTCAATTGATGGTTATCAAGTTCAGCAACCCCTTTTCTTACTAATAGCACAAAATCCATCGGCGGTAATTCATGCTGATGTAAACGAAAGTATTCACGGGCTAATCGTTTAATACGATTGCGCTCATGAGCACGTTTAACGTTTTTCTTTGCGATTGTTAGACCGATGCGGGGATGCCCCAGCTCATTCTGGCGACCCAAAATAGTAACTTCTGGAGAACTCGCACGTTGTGGTTGCTGGAAAACAAAATTGAAATGCTTGGGAGTTAACAAACGTAACTCCCTTGGAAAAGCGAGCTTAACCACGGAATGGTTAGCTTTTATTATTTCGAAGAAACGGTCAGACGAGCGCGGCCTTTCGCACGACGGCGAGCCAGAACCTGACGACCATTTTTAGTGGCCATACGAGCGCGGAAGCCGTGGTTACGGTTGCGCTTCAGTACAGACGGTTGAAAAGTGCGTTTCATGGCGATTTCTACCTACTTAATATAATTACTGATTCAGCAAATGCGTTGACAGACAGGCGTGCAATAAATAAACAACCCGGTACTTCAATCGCAGCATCAATGATGGAAAGATGCGGGATTGTAATAAAATCACTCAAATGCGTCAATGAAGATGACGCTTTAAGTACCGATTTTTGTCGTCTTTTTTAGCAAACCCGATAATCAATCCTGACTTATGCGCAACGAGTACGCTTATTAGCGACCTAAAAAAGGTCTTAATAAGTGACTTTGTTGGTACAAGCACGCAGGGTGCAAGATTATACGGACTCATGGTGAAAGCGCAAGGATCTTTAGTGGATCAAATGAGAGATATTTGATCACTTACTATAAGAAAGGGATATTTATACAAAGAGAAAGTTATCCCCAATTGCTATTTATAGGGCGACTCAAGTACACTAGAACGCCTTTGCATATTTCATTTGGTGAATTATCGTAAATCAGCAAGCCTGTGGATAAAAACCATAAAAACTGTGCAAAAGAAAGAGGATCTTCGTTTCATTTTGCGATATGATCCCCCGTCACGATCAGAATAGCCAGTCTGCGATCGTGAGTCACGATGTAAAAAAATCGTTGTCACCAAGAGTTGTTCCTTATTAAGAATTGAAGAGGAACGGTGTTGTGCACTTTGTATTTAGGCGCACAGTGTTTAACTGCATTGTTTGATTGCATTGTTTAACTACATTGTTTAACTACATTGTTTAACTGCATTTTTCCTGTTTATTTTTTAGTCTTGTTTTTTAGGGGAGTCCGCCGTGTCACTTTCGCTTTGGCAGCATTGTCTTGCCCGATTGCAGGATGAGTTACCTGCCACTGAATTTAGTATGTGGATACGTCCCTTGCAGGCAGAACTAAGCGATAATACGCTGGCGCTGTATGCACCTAATCGTTTTGTCTTAGATTGGGTAAGAGAAAAATACATTAATAATATCAACGCATTATTAGTGGATTTTTGTGGCTCTGAAGTCCCTTCTTTACGTTTTGAAGTGGGTAATAAACCGGCATCAGCACGTACTACGGAAAGTATTCCTAAAGCTGTTGTACATCCAACAGTAAATACAGCTCCTCCCCATAGTCAGCCTGTTCGCCCTAGTTGGGATAATCAACCCGCGTCTCAACTGCCTGAACTCAATTATCGTTCTAACGTTAACCCTAAACATAAGTTTGATAACTTCGTTGAAGGTAAATCAAACCAGTTAGCAAGAGCAGCGGCAAGGCAAGTTGCTGATAACCCAGGTGGAGCTTATAACCCACTCTTTTTATATGGTGGAACGGGGCTTGGTAAAACGCACTTGTTACATGCGGTGGGTAACAGCATTATGGAACGTAAAGCGAATGCAAAAGTCGTGTATATGCATTCTGAACGTTTCGTACAAGATATGGTAAAAGCATTACAAAATAATGCGATAGAAGACTTTAAACGCTATTACCGTTCTGTGGATGCACTATTAATTGATGATATTCAATTTTTTGCCAATAAAGAGCGTTCACAAGAAGAATTTTTTCATACCTTTAACGCATTGTTAGAGGGTAATCAGCAAATTATTTTAACGTCAGACCGTTATCCTAAAGAGATAAATGGTGTTGAAGACAGATTAAAATCACGCTTTGGTTGGGGATTAACGGTTGCTATTGAGCCACCAGAACTTGAAACCCGAGTGGCGATTTTGATGAAAAAAGCGGACGAAAACCAAATTCAGTTACCTGACGAAGTGGCCTTTTTTATTGCTAAAAGACTTCGTTCTAACGTCCGTGAGCTTGAAGGTGCATTAAACCGAGTGATTGCTAACGCAAACTTTACAGGTCGCGCGATTACTATCGACTTTGTACGTGAAGCATTACGTGATCTGCTTGCCTTGCAGGAAAAATTAGTCACTATTGATAATATTCAAAAAACAGTTGCTGAATATTATAAAATTAAAGTCGCTGATTTGCTGTCAAAGCGGAGATCCCGATCGGTTGCCCGTCCGAGGCAAATGGCAATGGCGCTGGCGAAGGAATTAACAAACCACAGCTTGCCTGAAATCGGGGATGCCTTTGGTGGTCGTGATCATACAACAGTCCTTCATGCATGCCGAAAAATAGAGCAATTGCGTGAAGAAAGTCATGACATCAAAGAAGATTTTTCTAACTTAATCAGAACATTATCATCCTAGCGCTATGAAATTTATCATTGAACGTGAACAGCTTCTTAAGCCGCTACAACAAGTAAGTGGCCCTTTAGGTGGTCGTCCAACATTACCTATTTTAGGTAACTTATTGCTTAAGGTAACTGAAAATACCTTATCGCTAACTGGAACTGACCTTGAAATGGAGATGGTGGCAAGAGTTAATCTTAGCCTATCTCATGAAATTGGCGCCACAACTGTTCCTGCGCGTAAGTTTTTTGATATTTGGCGTGGGCTACCAGAAGGTGCTGAAATTAGTGTAGAGCTTGATGGTGATCGCCTATTAGTGCGTTCAGGTCGTAGTCGCTTCTCCTTATCAACATTACCTGCATCTGATTTTCCTAATTTAGATGACTGGCAAAGTGAGGTTGAATTTACTTTGCCTCAAGCAACATTAAAACGTCTAATTGAGTCCACTCAATTTTCAATGGCGCATCAAGATGTGCGTTATTACCTCAACGGTATGTTGTTTGAAACTGAAAATACAGAGTTACGCACAGTTGCAACAGATGGACACCGTTTAGCGGTATGTTCAATGGATATTGGACAATCTTTACCGGGGCATTCTGTTATTGTTCCTCGTAAAGGTGTCATTGAATTAATGCGTTTACTTGATGGCGCGGGTGAAAGTTCACTGCAGCTGCAAATCGGTAGTAATAATATTCGTGCCCATGTAGGTGATTTTATTTTCACCTCGAAGTTGGTTGATGGTCGTTTCCCTGACTATCGTCGAGTATTACCGAAAAACCCAACGAAAACGGTAACTGCGGGCTGTGATATTCTTAAACAGGCATTTTCTCGAGCTGCTATTTTATCCAATGAAAAATTCCGTGGTGTGCGTATAAACCTTACTAACGGTCAATTGAAAATTACAGCAAACAATCCTGAGCAAGAAGAAGCAGAAGAGATTGTTGATGTTCAATATCAAGGCGAAGATATGGAAATTGGCTTTAATGTCAGTTACCTCCTTGATGTACTTAACACATTGAAATGTGAAGAAGTTAAGCTTCTACTAACAGATGCGGTTTCAAGTGTTCAAGTGGAGAATATGGCAAGTTCTGCGGCCGCTTATGTTGTTATGCCAATGCGTTTATAATAGTCACTAACATGATTTTATCCCGTTTATTGATCCGTCATTTTAGAAATATTGAACAGGCGGATCTGCCATTAGCGGATGGCTTTAATTTTCTTGTGGGGCCTAACGGGAGTGGCAAAACAAGTATACTTGAAGCGATTTACACATTAGGTCACGGACGCGCATTTCGTAGCTCTCAAGCTAATCGCGTGATCCAGCATGATGAAAATGAATTTATTCTTCATGGGCGCTTAAGTGGACTAAATGAAGAGAGCCGTGGTTATGCGATTGGATTAAGTAAAGATCGCGAAGGTAATAGTACAGTTCGTATTGATGGCAGCGATGGTCATAAAATTGCAGAGTTAGCAAAATTGTTACCCATGCAATTAATAACACCTGAAGGCTTTACGCTACTGAATGGTGGGCCTAAATATCGTCGCGCTTTTATTGATTGGGGTTGTTTTCATAATGAACCTCGATTTTTTGCTGCATGGTCAGATTTAAAACGTGTATTAAAACAACGTAATGCAGCACTGAGGCAAGCAACGTCTTATCGACAACTGATGCCTTGGGATAAAGAACTTATCTTACTAACAGAACAGATAAGTGAATGGCGAGCTAAATATACCGAAGATATCGCTAAAGATATTGAAGAAACGTGTCGTCTGTTTTTGCCTGAGTTTTCGTTGAAAGTCAGCTTCCAACGGGGATGGGATAAAGAAACAGATTACGGTGAGTTGCTAGCACGTCAATTTGAACGTGATAAAATGTTAGCGTATACCTCACTTGGCGCTCATAAAGCGGATTTACGTATTAGAGCAAACGGCACGCCAGTAGAAGATATGTTGTCACGAGGCCAGCTCAAGTTGTTGATGTGTGCTTTGAGGCTGGCACAAGGTGAATATTTCACTCGTAAGAATGGGCAAAGATGCCTGTATCTGCTCGATGATTTTGCTTCCGAATTAGATGCAAGTCGGCGTCAGTTGTTAGCCGAGCGTCTAAAGTCTACGCAAGCTCAAGTGTTTGTCAGTGCGATAACACAAGGGCAAGTGAAAGATATGCTAGATGTAAATAGCAGGCTATTTAGCGTAGAACGTGGCAAAATAGAGGTTAAACCATAGGAATAAAGCGAGAAACGTTGATGTCGAATACATATGACTCCTCAAGTATCAAAGTATTAAAAGGGCTGGATGCGGTGCGTAAGCGCCCGGGGATGTATATCGGGGATACAGATGATGGAACCGGTCTGCATCACATGGTCTTCGAGGTGGTCGACAACGCAATCGACGAAGCCCTCGCGGGTTTCTGTGATGAGATAATTGTCACTATCCATTCAGATAACTCCGTCTCTGTTCGAGATGATGGTCGTGGAATTCCAACCGGCATTCACCCAGAAGAGGGTGTCTCAGCGGCAGAGGTTATTATGACCGTTCTGCATGCGGGGGGTAAATTCGATGATAACTCCTATAAAGTCTCTGGTGGGCTTCATGGTGTAGGGGTTTCTGTTGTTAATGCGTTGTCTGAAAAACTTGAACTGACAATCCATCGTGATGGAAATATCCATCAACAAATTTATCGTCATGGTGTGCCTGATGATCGCTTAAAAGTGATTGGCGATACTGAAAAATCAGGGACATTTGTACGCTTCTGGCCAAGTCTTGAAACCTTTAAAGGCGAGACTGAATTCCAGTATGAGATCCTAGCAAAACGTCTTCGTGAGTTGTCATTCTTAAACTCAGGTGTTTCTATCCGTTTAATTGATAAACGTGATAACCGTGAAGATCATTTCCACTATGAAGGCGGTATTAAAGCATTCGTTGAATACTTAAGCCGTAATAAAACACCAATTCACCAAAATGTATTCTATTTCTCAACTGAAAAAGATGGCATTGGTGTTGAAGTGGCAATGCTGTGGAATGACGGTTTCCAAGAGAACGTTTATTGCTTTACCAACAATATTCCACAACGTGATGGTGGTACTCACTTAGTTGGTTTCCGTACTGCAATGACACGTACATTAAACAACTATATGGATAAAGAAGGGTTTAATAAGAAATCGAAAATCAGTGCAACGGGTGATGACGCTCGTGAAGGCTTGATAGCGGTTATCTCTGTTAAAGTTCCTGATCCTAAATTCTCATCACAAACAAAAGATAAACTAGTTTCTTCAGAAGTGAAAACAGCAGTAGAAACGCTGATGAATGAGAAGCTGGTGGAATATCTGTTAGAAAATCCAAATGACGCGAAAATCGTTGTTGGTAAAATCATCGATGCTGCTCGTGCGCGTGAAGCTGCACGTAAAGCGCGTGAAATGACACGTCGTAAAGGCGCATTAGATTTAGGTGGCTTACCGGGTAAATTAGCAGACTGTTCTGAACGTGATCCTGCTTTCTCTGAACTGTATTTAGTGGAAGGGGACTCTGCGGGCGGCTCTGCAAAACAAGGGCGTAACCGTAAAACACAGGCTATTCTTCCGTTAAAAGGTAAGATCCTCAACGTTGAAAAAGCGCGCTTTGATAAAATGCTGGCTTCTCAAGAAGTCGCAACGTTAATCACTGCATTAGGTTGTGGTATCGGTCGTGATGAATATAACCCAGACAAACTGCGTTATCACAGCATTATCATCATGACGGATGCGGACGTCGATGGTTCTCACATTCGTACTCTGCTACTGACTTTCTTCTATCGTCAAATGCCAGAAATTATCGAACGTGGTCATATCTTTATTGCTCAGCCACCACTTTACAAAGTGAAGAAAGGTAAACAAGAGCAATACATTAAAGATGACGACGCAATGGACGAGTATCTGATGTCGATCGCTCTTGATGGCGCAGCACTTTATGTGAGTGAACACGCACCAGCAATGCACGGTGAGCAACTTGAAAAACTAGTTGTTGATTACCATGCAGCGCACAAGATTATTCGTCGTATGGAACGTATTTATCCACTTAGTATGTTAAGCAGCTTGGTGTATCACTCAACGCTGACAGAAGATGCATTATCTGATAAAGCTAAGGTCGAAGAGTGGATGAGTGGCTTGGTTAATCGCTTAAACGAAGCGGAAGATCAAGGCAGTACTTATAGCTACACTATTGCTCAAAACGATGAAAATCGCCTGTTCGAACCTGTATTACGTATTCGTACTTATGGTGTAGATACAGACTACAAATTGGATTATGACTTTATCCACAGTAGCGAATATCAACGTATTACGCATTTAGGTGACATTATCGGTAACCTAATTGAAGAGGGGGCGTTTATTGAGCGTGGAGAGCGCCGTCAGCCAATTTCAAGCTTTGAAGAAGCTCTTGAGTGGTTAACAAAAGAATCACGTCGTGGTCTTGCGGTACAACGTTATAAAGGTCTTGGTGAAATGAACCCAGAACAATTATGGGAAACCACTATGAACCCAGATACACGTCGTATGATGCAAGTCACTGTGAAAGATGCGATTGCAACTGATGAATTGTTCACCACCTTAATGGGTGATGCGGTTGAACCTCGTCGTGCCTTTATCGAAGAGAATGCGCTGAAAGCGGCAAATATTGATATCTAGTTTTAGATTCGATGAGATAAAAAAAGCGGAGCTGTGAAAATGGCTCCGCTTTTTTGTTGGCTACAACAATCACGTTTATCCGCGTTGTCCGATCAAACGGCACAGCATTTCTGTTACTAAATAGCTCTTTTCAAATGAACTAACAGGTAAAAATTCAAAACGAGAGTGGAAATTCAACGCACCTGTAAAATAGTTAGGTGTGAGCAAGCCTCGTGCTGAAAGTGCAGAGCCATCTGTACCTCCTCGCATTGGGATCACATTAGGTTGAATATCTAATCGTTTTAATGCTTCAAAAATAAGTTCGATAGCGGTACGATCTTCCCCAATTGAATCACTGATATTGCTATACACATCGACAATCTCATAGTCGATTTGCGCACGAGGGTGGCGAGCTTGGATCAAAGCAACAGACTGTTTAATAAATTGTTTGCGGGCTTCATAACTCTGCTTGTCAAAATCACGAATAGCCATTTTGATGACCGCATTATCAGGATTGGCGATTAAATCAGTGACATAGAAATAACCTTCACGGTGCTCGGTGTGCTCGGGGGTATCAAAACGGTCAAAACAGCCAATAAAATCATGAGCAACACGAATTGGATTTAATAATACATTTTTTGCAGACATTGGGTGTGCAGTCACACCTTTTACAGACACGTTAATTGATGCCGCATTAAAGGTTTCATACACAACTTCTCCTAATGCACAGCAATCAATGGTGTAAGCAAAATCAACGTTGAAGCGAGATAAATCCATCAGCTTTGAACCGCGCAATCCAATCTCTTCATCAGGGACAAACGCAACATAGATATCGCCACAATCAAACTCAGCATGTTGAAGTTTATCCATTAACTCCATAACAACGGTGATTGCCGCTTTATTATCAGCACCTAATACGCTTGTACCATCACTGAAGATAATCTCTTCACCAATATAAGGCTCGGCTTCAGGGTGCTCTTGCGCTTTAAACCAGATATCCTTCTCTTTATTTAAGCAGAGATCTTTCCCTTCATAACGCAGTGTTTGTGGGTAAATATCAGGTGAAATACCGACATCAACCGTATCAAGGTGGGCAACAAATCCAACTTTAGGGGCATTGGGTTTAGTACCTGGTCTCATTGCATATAAAATGGCATGAGAATCGATATAGATATCTTTTAGCCCATAAGTTTCCAACTCTTTAGCCAGTAACTTTGCTAACTCAAGTTGCCCTTGCGTACTGGGTACCACAGAAGCTGATGCATCACTTTGGCTTTCAATTGCCAGATAACGGAAGAAACGCTGTTCTAATTTTTGACCTAGGGTGTTCATTATCATCTTGTTCCTAATACAGTTATTTTTATAAGTGTGAGTTATGATGCTGGTTGCCATGTATATCCACTGTCAAAACCGAGAGGAATATCGAGTCCCCAGAAGATAAACAGTGTCGCCGTTAATACAATAAGCAAGCCAATAGTGAAAGGGATCATCATGGAGCACAATGTACCGATACCCGCTCCTTTATAGTATTTTTGGCAATACATCAAAATCAGTGGGTAGAATGGGAACATCGGTGTACTCACATTCATTGCG
The DNA here is from genome assembly GCA_018244935.1 of Ardaris minthe. Lineage (NCBI taxonomy): Eukaryota > Metazoa > Arthropoda > Insecta > Lepidoptera > Hesperiidae > Ardaris > Ardaris minthe. The sequence goes on along the minus strand of DWTR01000032.1, from coordinate 23,988 downwards.
GAATCACTGACACGGAACGCAGCTTGCGTTAATTCAGGTGAAATCCCGACAGCCATTAACATTGGCACTAATACCGGTGCAATCACAGCCCATTTTGATGTTGCTGAGGTGATCATGATATTTAAAATCGCAGTCAGCAAAATGACACCTAATACCGTCATACCTGAAGGCATATTAAGTGTACGCAGTAACTCTGCACCTGATAATGCTAATAAAGTTCCTAAATTTGAGTGTTGGAAAGAGTAAAGGAACTGAGCAGCAAAAAAGGCAAAAACGATAAATGGGATCAACGATTTAGTGATATTTTCCATTGCTTTGACAATATCTTTTGTGGAAGCAAAAGACTTGGTCATATAGCCATAGATTAAACCGGGTACAGAGAAGAAGATAAACAGTAAAGGTACCACAATTTGCATAATTGGGGCTTTAGGGCTGGTTAAACTGCCTTCTGGTGAACGTAATGGTGAGGTTTCTGGTAATAACAGTGCAAATAAACCAATCCCCATTAGCACCACTGCCCAACCCGCAAAACGGAATGCTCGTTTTTCTGTTGGTGTGATTTCACCTAACTCTGCATCTTTGGTATCAATACCAGAAGAGACAGGGCAGTTTTTATTTAACCAAGGCTCTACAATTTTTTCAGTGATATACCAACAAGTTAAAATAACGCCAAATGTTCCACCTACGCTAAAAAAGTAGTTACATAAAACGTTAACGCTATATCCCGGAGCCATAATTTGCGCCGCTTCCTGAGTAAAGCTTTGCATTATTGGGTCAATAATTGACGGTGTATAACTTGCTGTAAACCCACCCGCCAAACCTGCAAATGAGGCCGCGATACCTGCTAAAGGATGACGACCACTGGCATAGAACATCATCGCAGAGACGGGCATAAGAATAACGTAAGCAGAGTCGGAAGCTAAGTGCGCAACAATACCAACAAAAACAACCGTTGGTGTCAGCATTTTAGGAGAAATAAACGAAAGCATTTTTTTTAGAGCCGTTTTAATAAAACCACTGCTTTCTGCAATACCAATTCCTAATGTTGCAACAATCGTTATTCCAAGTGGAGGAAAGCTAATGAAATTTTTCACCGCACTTGTCACAAATAATATGATCTCTTCATATTGAAACATATTAATAACGGCGATTTTCTCTTTAGTCACTGGGTGGAAATAATCAAAATGTACAAAAGAGAGGAAGAATGAAAATATCCAGCAGATCACTAAGGCGTAAACGAACAACATAGTAACATCAGGCATGATATTACCAATGCGTTCGACTCGGTTTAAAAAACCGTTTTTATTGGGTTGTGTTTGCGTTGTCATATTTATAATGTATCTTTTTATAAAAGTAATAAAAATCACCTTAAATAAATGACAATAAAAAGTAAATTTATTTTTAAATAATAAGTAGTTACCGCAGTTTATATAAAATAAATAATATATTAGAAATTATTATATTTAAATGTTTGTCGTCATTACTTTTAGTTGTTAAAAAATGATTTATTTATTTTCACACTCTGTTTTGAATAAAAATAGGTGGATTATGCTGAATAAGCTGCCTGAATTCTTTAGCGTTATTTTTGAAACTATTGTAGAAAATATATTTTATACCGAGTCATAAAATTAAAATAAATAAAATATGAAAAATTCAAAAAAATTTTATGAGAAAAAGAAGGGATGAGAAATAAAAAATAAAGCTAATGATTATTTAGAATAAGAATATCAACCATTTTCATTTTCTAAAAATGGTCGATATTCTAAATAACTCATATTAACGCAGAATATTCAGCATACGACGTAAAGGCTCTGCGGCACCCCATAACAGTTGGTCACCCACTGTAAAGGCTGAAATAAATTCATGGCCCATATTCAGTTTACGAATACGGCCTACTGGTGTGCTCAATGTACCTGTGACTGCTGCTGGTGTTAATTCACGCATAGTTAATTCACGATCATTAGGAATGACTTTTACCCAATCATTATGGCTTGCGAGTAACTGTTCAATCTCTGCAACAGGTAAGTCTTTTTTCAGTTTTAAGGTGAATGCTTGACTATGGCAACGTAATGCACCAATACGAACACAAAGACCATCCACAGGAATGATATTAGAACCTGTATTTAAGATCTTGTTAGTTTCAGCTTGCCCTTTCCACTCTTCGCGGCTTTGACCGTTTTCTAGTTGTTTATCAATCCAAGGGATCAAGCTACCCGCAAGAGGAACACCAAATTGTTCGGTAGGCATTGTGCCACTGCGCGTAAAGTTAGTGACTTTACGTTCAATATCTAAGATTGCAGAGGCTGGGTTTTCTAGCTCTTTAACCACTTGATTATGTAAAGAGCCCATCTGTGACAGTAACTCTCTCATATGGCGAGCGCCCGCCCCAGAAGCTGCTTGATAAGTCGATACGCTTGCCCATTCCACTAAATTGTTAGCAAACAGACCACCTAATGACATTAGCATTAAACTGACGGTGCAATTACCACCGACAAAGGCTTTAATGCCTTTATTTAAGCTGTCTTGAATATGCTGTCCATTAACAGGATCGAGAATAATAACGGCATCATCATTCATACGTAATGCTGATGCGGCATCAATCCAGTAACCTTGCCAACCGGCTTGACGCAGTTTTGGATAGATTTCATTGGTGTAGTCACCACCTTGGCAACTAATGATAATATCGAGTGATGCTAAGGTATCAATGTCATAAGCATCTTGCAGAGTGCTACGGTGGTTACCATAAGCGGGTGCTGCTTCACCTAATTGAGATGTGGTGAAGAAAACAGGGTTTATCCCATCAAAATCACGTTCTTCAACCATTCTTTGCATTAAAACGGAGCCGACCATACCACGCCAGCCCACAAAACCAACATTTTTCATTGTAATTACCCTGTCTTTATCTGTAGGAATAGTGAGAGACCTCACACTAACCTGACAAAATATAGAGATAGGTGCAAGTTAATTTATTGATTATTTACCAAAGAATTAGAAGTGTTTCTTATAGTCTTCGTAGAGTTAACAAAAGACAGCCACAGAACGAACAAATATCAATGAGTTGTTAAAAAGAACCAAACATAAAAGTGTAAGAATATTCTGCTATATCTTATTTTCTTTTTTAGGATAAATAAAAATATATTCTTGTTTAAGAAAATAGAGTAAAAATAGGAAAATGTAAAATAGTGTAATATATAAGAAAAACGTATTTACTTAGAGATGCCTTCAAGCTTTATACTGAAAGTCGTTATTCACTGGATGATGTATTTTCATAAATAAAAATAATGATGAACATTCTTCATTTAATCTAAATATTATTTTACCTTAATTAAAAGGCACTAGGAGGCGAAGATGGATATATCCACATTCATTCCATTATCTACATACTACTCATATTTAAAACGGTTTGTGATCTCACCAACCACAATGGGTACTATTGCGCCTTCATCTCGTTGGTTATGTTATGAAATGTTAGATAAACTCAATTGGCAACAGGATCTTCAGGTTGCTGAGTTAGGTGCAGGCACAGGTGTTATTACTCAACAGATCTTAAAAAGAATGTCGATAAATTCATCATTAGATGTTTTTGAAATAGAACCCAGTTTTGCGACAGAATTAGATAAAATTAATGATAATCGATTACGAGTTTATGCTGCATCGGCAGAGAAATTAAATAGTCATTATAATATGATTATTTCAGGGTTACCTTTTTTATCTATTCCTAAAAAAACAGGTTTAAGAGTTTTAAAACGAGTGCATAACGAGTTATTAAAAACCCAAGGCTGTTTTGTATTATTCCAATATACAACTCGATATGAAAAAACGTTATCTCGTTATTTTCATTTAGAAAAAAAATTAGTTATACGAAATGTTCCTCCTGCTTGGGTTTATTATTGTACGCCAAAACATAAAATAGGGTAAATACAAAGCTTGCTCGACGTTTATAGGGTAAATAAAAACTAAGAATAAATGTTATTTATTTAGATAATGCTTGAGCAAGCAAAATAATACTCTTTTCAATTTCAATAGGATCATGAGCTGCATATCCTAATAATACGCCTTGTTTCGGGTAGGTTTGAATGCAATAACGAGATAAAGGGTGTATGGCTAATCCAATTTCTCGTGATTTTTTTACAATATATTCTTCTGTATAGCCAGCCTGTAGCCAGCAGACAATATGGATACCTGAGTCTGTTGGTTCAACACAGAAAACCTGAGATAAATGTGTTTTTATGGCATTAGTTAACACTTGATAGCGTTCATAGCAGGCTTTTCGTATTCGTCTAACATGGCGCGCATAATGCCCTTGAGAAATAAACAGCGCTAAAGTTGCTTGTTCTAAAAAGCCAGAATGTGAATCGGTATAATATTTAGCCGCTTTAAATGCATCAACTAAAGGTAAAGGGGCTACTAAAAAGCCTAAACGAAATCCGGGATACATCATTTTTGAGAATGTACCGGCATAAATAACGCGCTGATATTTATCTAAACCTTGTAGCGATTGAATGGGTTTAGAGTGATAGCGAAATTCACTATTGTAGTCATCTTCGAAGATCCACACATTATTGGATGATGCCCACTCTAATAACGCAATACGGCGTGAAAGTGAGAGGGTATTACCTAAAGGAAATTGATGCGAAGGTGTTGTAAAAACAAGTTTTGCTTCAGGGCATTGCTCTATTCCTTGAGAAATATCCATTCCATCAATATCTGAGCTGATTGGGTGTGATTTTATCCCATAAGATGCGAAGATCCCGCGTGCGCTGTCATAACCAGGATCATCTAACCAAACAGTATCACCTTCTTTTAATAACACTCTGGCGGTGAGATTAATCGCTTGCTGTGTTCCATTTACAATAATGATTTGTTCAGGTTGGCAATAAAGACCCCGAGTTGATTGCATATATTGGCATATCATCTCTTTTAATGGTGTATAGCCAGTTGGCGAATTAAAGGTTGCGAGTGCTTTTTTTGATTGCCGCCAAACTCGCCCTAATAACCTTCCCCAAAGTTCATGTGGAAAAAGATCAACACAGCCAATACCAACATGAAATATCGGATTACTATTGATATTCGGTTGCGATTGTTGCCAAAAAGCCTGTGCTTTTTGCATATTCGGATTTAGCGTTTCTAAGGGGTTTTCAATTGACGGTAAGGAAATCGAGTTGGTTGTTTTAAACCATGTATCTGAAATAATGGCATCAGGGATTGTGCTCGCAACAAAAGTACCCGCACCGCGTCGAGTAAATAAATAACCTTCATCAATTAAACGTTCAAACCCGGCAATAACAGAATTACGGGAAATCGACATCATTTCAGCTAAGGTACGGCTTGATGGTAGACGACTACCTGATGTTAAGCGCCCATCTAAAATAGCCTTTCTGATCGCGTGATAAACCTGAGAGCCAATAGGCCCTTCTTCTAAAACAAGGTTAGGAAAATAAGCCGTTTTTTTCTGTTTCATAAAGTGGATCCTATAAAAACACAAAAAGTGTACCTTATTGAGAACCAAAATTAAACGTACCATGACTACGATTAAAGGCAGGTGACAACTTGTTATAGCATTTATAAAAGTAGAAGGAAGTGAAGAGATGAGCACAACACCAATAACTGTTTCAATTCAATTCGTTGAAGAAGAGCATTATGCTCAATGGTTGCCGCATTGGTTAAGTTACCAAGCATTTTATAAAGTTGAGTTATCAGAAGAAATTACATTAAAAACATGGGCGCGTTTTTTTGACGAAAAAGAGCCTGTTTATTGTGCCATCGCGATGGAAGGTAAAAAGGTATTGGGCTTTGTTCACTATCTTTTTCATCGTTCAACATGGGCTGAAAGTGATTTCTGTTATTTAGAAGATTTATTTGTTTCACCAGATACGCGTGGTCGCCATGTGGGTAAGCAACTTATTGAGTTTGTTAATCAACAAGCAAAACAGCGTAATTGCGCTCGTTTATATTGGCATACGCAGGAAACCAACTTACGCGGTCAACGTTTATATAACTGGGTGGCAGAAAAACCGGGTGTGATTGAATACCGCATGGCGCTGTAAAAGAACATTAGGTAAGACAGATAGGGTATAAAAGAGATGGCAAGCTTTTCTGAGTTAGGGTTATTTATTAGATTTAATTTGGGTTAATTAAACGCTTAGTTGGCAATAGAACTCATTGCCAACTTTTTTTGCTTCTTCACAAGCCTACAATTGTGCATTGTGATTTAGTGCTTCTGCACGGGTTGGTTCAAACTCTCTTTTTTCTTATTCTTTAAAAATGAGTATGTAAATATGCAAAGAAGAAAGAGAAGAAAAGGGTCATTAAACTGATAAAGGTCGAAATAGATTTAATCAATATCATGTAGAGTATCATTTGTAATGATTTTGAAAATCTTACCAATAATAATAGTATAAAAGCAGTTTATTTCTTCGGCTTAATCAAACAAATAACAATATTGGGAGCGCGATAATGGCGATTGACCTGAGCAATCTTGTCACTGAAAGTAGAAATCATCACAGTGAAAATATAGACACACTTTCAACATTAGATATGCTAAAAGTCATCAATAATGAAGATAAAAAAGTGCCATTAGCTGTCGAGAAAGTATTACCTGAAATTGCTCAATTAGTTGATAAAGTTGCAATTACTTTTTCTCTAGGTGGTCGCCTTATTTATTGCGGAGCAGGTACATCGGGTCGATTAGGGATTTTAGATGCTAGTGAATGTCCACCAACCTATGGTACACCTCATGAAATGGTGATTGGTTTAATTGCGGGTGGACATAAAGCTATTTTACAAGCTGTCGAGAACGCAGAAGATAATATTCAATTAGGTGAACAAGATTTACGCCAACTTAATTTTAATAAACAAGATGTATTAGTGGGTATTGCCGCAAGTGGCAGAACCCCTTATGTCATTGGTGCTTTAAAGTATGCAAAATCATTAGGGGCGACAACAGGTGCAATTAGCTGTAATCCTGAAAGCCCTATTGCACAAATTGCGGATATCGCTATTACACCGATTGTGGGAGCCGAGGTGGTCACAGGATCATCACGTATGAAAGCGGGCACAGCACAAAAGCTTATCTTAAATATGATAACAACGGCTGCGATGATAAAAATCGGCAAAGTGTTTGGTAATTTGATGGTCGATGTTGAAGCCACCAATGCCAAGCTTGTTGAGCGCCAAGTTCGTATTGTGATGCAAGCAACGGAGTGTGAAAGATCTATCGCTGAAGAAGCATTATCACAATGTCAGCGCCACTGTAAAACGGCAATTTTGATGATTTTAGCAGGGGTAGATGCTCTTCAAGCCGCGCAGATGCTTAATCAAAATAAAGGATTTATTAGAAAGGCGTTGGGTGAGTGATGAGTATTTATAAAAAGCCAGCGAATACAAGGTATCGGCTGGCTTAATGATGGCTGTAAACAGCTAAGAAATCTTACTCAATATTTTGGATCTGCTCGCGCATTTGTTCAATTAAAACTTTTAATTCAATCGCTGAATTAGTGACTTCAGTATTAATTGATTTTGAAGCTAATGTGTTGGATTCACGGTTAAATTCTTGCATCATAAAATCAAGGCGACGACCTACCGCTTCTTTTTTAACGAGAATTTTGCGTGTTTCTTTAACGTGGGCTTCTAATCTATCCAACTCTTCAGCAACGTCTAAGCGTTGTGCTAACATCACTAACTCTTGCTCTAAACGATTATTATCGATTTGAACCTGTGCTTCTTCTAATTTACTGGTTAAGCGTTCACGTTGCCATTGTAAAATTTCTGGCATTTGAGTTCTTACTTTAACGACTTCTGCGCTAACCGCATCTAAGCGTTGCTCGATAAGTGCTTTGAGGGCTTGTCCTTCAGCTTCGCGGCTTGCAATAAAAGCATCGATTGCTAGATCTAATTCAGCTAAAAGCTCTGTGCCAATGGCATCTAAGTCTTGCTCTTGTGCTGAAATTACACCTGGCCAACGTAAAATATCGAACGGGCTGATAGTGCCTTCATGGCTATGACTTTTTACCCAATTGGCAGAAACAATCAGTTGTTTTGCCAGATTTTCATCAAGATTCAGTTCACCTTGAAAGCGAGCATTAAGATCAAAACGTAAGTTACATTCAATTTTACCGCGCGTTAAGCGATTACGTAGACGTTCACGAATAACAGGCTCTAAACTACGTAATTGTTCAGGTAAACGAATATAAGTTTCAAGGTAACGTTGGTTAACGGAACGCAGTTCCCATGCAGCGCTACCCCAGTCTTTTTTGATGTCTCGGCGAGCAAAAGCGGTCATGCTACGGATCATAATAGGGTCTCAATAATGTAAAAGATAAGACGATTATAACCCTATGCATCAATACAAGGATAGGCATAAGCCATTTTAGGTCGTATAATGCGCCCCCAATATGTCAGAGAAAGCGGAGATAACACTATGCGTCCAGCAGACAGACAAGCAAACCAAGTACGTCCTATTACCATTACTCGCCACTATACAAAACATGCTGAAGGTTCTGTATTAGTCGAATTTGGTGATACTAAAGTCTTGTGTAATGCCACTGTAGAAGACGGTGTACCTCGTTTTCTGAAAGGACAAGGGCAAGGATGGGTGACCGCAGAATACGGCATGCTTCCTCGCGCAACAAATAGTCGTAATGCTCGTGAAGCGGCTCGCGGTAAACAAACGGGTCGTACTATGGAGATCCAGCGTTTAATCGCTCGCTCATTACGTGCCGCGGTTGATTTAAAAGCATTAGGTGAATTTACTATCACTGTCGATTGTGATGTTATTCAAGCTGATGGTGGTACACGTACAGCATCTATTTCTGGTGCTTGTGTCGCGTTAGTTGATGCATTAAATAAAATGGTTGAAGAAGGTAAACTGAAAAAAAGCCCTCTGAAATCAATGGTAGCTGCAGTCTCTGTGGGTATTGTTGATGGTGAGCCATTATGTGACCTTGAATATGTTGAAGATTCAGCTGCAGAAACAGACATGAATGTGGTGATGATCGATGATGGTCGTATGATTGAAGTTCAAGGTACGGCAGAAGGCGCACCATTTAGCCATGAAGAATTACTTGCTTTACTCGCCCTTGCGAAGGGGGGATTAGAGAAAATATTTGAAGCGCAAAAAGAGGCGCTTAAGCAATAAATTCTATTTTTAAAGGCGACTGAGAAGTCGCCTTTTTTATGCCTAAAATTTGTCATCAAGTAACGTAGAGAGGAGAAAGAAATGAAAGCCTACCAACGCCGCTTTATCGAACTAGCATTAGCAAAAAATGTCCTGAAATTTGGTGAGTTCACGCTGAAATCAGGAAGGGTGAGTCCTTACTTTTTTAATGCCGGTTTATTTAATACAGGGCGTGATTTGGCTTTGCTGGGGCAGTTCTATGCACAAACATTATTAGATAATAATGTGTCTTGTGATGTGTTGTTTGGACCCGCTTATAAAGGGATCCCTATTGCCACTACAACGGCAGTCGCATTGGTTGAACATCATGATATCGATATCCCTTACTGTTTTAATCGCAAAGAGGCTAAAGATCATGGTGAAGGAGGAACATTAGTAGGAAGCCCCTTGAAAGGTAATGTAGTAATTGTTGATGATGTTATTACAGCAGGTACTGCAATTCGTGAGTCAATGGAAATCATCAAACAGCATGATGCAACGCTTTCTGCGGTGTTATTAAGTTTGGATAGACAAGAGAAAGGGCGAGAAGAACTTTCTGCGATACAAGAGTTAAAGCGTGACTATCAATGCCAAGTGTATTCGATTATTACTTTGGATGATTTAATTAGCTACCTCAGTGAGAGTGAGACTCTGTCTGAGCATTTACCTGCAGTTAAAGCTTATCGTGAACGCTATGGTGTGAATTAATAAAGTTAATATGCGATAAACGAGTTGGTCAATTATAGATAAAAAAAAGCCCTCGCCCAATTATGGGCGGGGTGAGTAGTACAATGAATCTTCTGCGACAATTATCACAGATATTGAAATATAAAAAGGACTTTTACAGCAGGGGCAAAGCGAGTCGCTAATGCCACAATGTAGGAACTGCACAAGTGCCATTCCTGATAAATATATTTAGGTAACTCTGTACCAGAGGACGCATGTTAACACAAATAAGAAAAAAACGGCATATCTGTAAATTTCAAATTGTTGAGTTAAATCACGAGTCCATCATTTCATTGTAACTGTGCCAAAATTAATGGCCAGCGAGCTTCAAATTCTTGAGTGGGTTGATAGCGAAATTCTGTGCGTACAAAACGCGCTAGCATACCTTCACAAAAAGCCAGTAATTGTGAAGCCAGCAATGCTTCATCATGTAAGAAGGCATTTCCTTCACGAATTTTACGTTCTTTGATAACTTGTCGAAGCTGGACCTCAATGCGTTCATAAAGTTGGTTTATTCGCCCTTGTAATCTGTCTTGTTCAAACATCAAAGCATGACCGGTTAAAATACGAGATAGCCCCGGGTTTTTCTCAGCAAAACCGAGGATCAAGATAAGAATTAAGCGAATTCTTGCTACAGTGTCTTTTTCGTCTTTTAAAATCAAATTAATACGGGAGACTAAGCTATCTTCGATAAACTCAATTAAGCTATCAAACATTTTAGTTTTACTTGGAAAATGTCGATAGAGCGCGGCTTCAGATACACCAACTGTGGCGGCAAGCTTCGCTGTTGTAATGCGCTGACTACCGTCACTTGATTCCAACATTTGGGCAAGTGACTGTAAGATTTCATCCCGTCTATTTCTTTTCTTTTTGGTTTCTTTTTCTTCTGCCATGACTGATAAGGCCCCTGCTAAAAGCAAAACAAATCAGTAAACCTTTGCACTAAGGGTTTTAGTGCAAAGGGAGTGATATCGTCATTGATATAATTAATGCAAGACGTCTTTATTATTGGCGGCCGGAGTGACCAAAGCCACCGCTACCACGTTCCGTTGCGGTAAAATCTTCAACAATATTAAATTCAGCTTGAACTACGGGCACGATAATCATTTGAGCAATACGTTCACCCGGCTCGATGGTGAACGCTGTTTGACCGCGATTCCAAACTGACACCATCAGTTGACCTTGGTAGTCAGAATCGATCAGTCCAACTAAGTTTCCCAAGACAACACCGTGTTTATGACCTAAACCTGAACGAGGAAGCACCATTGCTGCCAATCCTTCATCGGCAATATGTACAGCAAGACCTGTAGGTAATAATTCGGTTTGCCCCGGTTCAAGAACTAATGGTGTATCAAGGCAAGCGCGTAAATCTAAACCAGCAGAGCCTGTTGTGGCATAAGCAGGAAGTGGATATTCTTGACCAATACGTGCATCAAGGATTTTAACATCAATTTTTTTCATCATAATGTTTGGCTATCTCGTCAAGTAGGCGATGGCTAAGTTGTGCTTTACTACTGTGTGGTAAGCGCGTTTCTCCATTAGCCCAAATAAGGTGTAATGCATTGTTGTCACTGTTAAAGCCTTGATTTTCTGCTGAAACATCATTGGCGCAGATTAAATCGAGCTGCTTTTGTTCTCGTTTTTTGCGGGCATATTCTTCCACATTCTGTGTTTCGGCTGCAAATCCAACAACAAAAGGACGGTGTTCAACCATTTTTCCAACACTCGCGACAATGTCGGGGTTTTTTACCATAGTGATGGTGACTTCATCACCTTGTTTTTTTATTTTTTCAGTCGCGATAAGTTTAGCGCGGTAATCAGCAACAGCCGCACAACCAATAAAAATATCTTGTGACGGTGCGATTAACATCACTTGTTCATACATTTCTTGTGCGCTTTCAACGTCAATACGTTTAACACAAGCCGGTGTCGGTAATGTGACAGGCCCTGCGATAAGCGTGACATCCGCTCCACGTAATGCGGCTGCCTGTGCAATTGCAAACCCCATTTTCCCTGAGCTGTGATTGCTGATAAAACGCACGGGATCTAAGGCTTCACGAGTAGGCCCTGCGGTTATCGTGATTTTTTTACCTACAAAGTCTTGTGACTGTAAAGTAAGTTGTTCTTCAGCTAATGCGACGAGTGCTAGAGGATCTAACATTCGCCCCGGCCCTACGTCACCACAAGCTTGACTACCAGAGTCAGGCCCCCAAATTAAACAGCCTCGTTGTTCTAAAGCTGATAAATTTTCTTGTGTAATTGTGGCTCTGTACATTTGCTGATTCATTGCTGGCGCAATAGCGATAGGTGCGCTACTCGCTAAACAGAGTGTGGTAAGTAAATCATTTGCCATACCCACTCGTAAACGTGCAATAAGGTCGGCAGTAGCGGGTGCAAGTAGAATTAAATCAGCCCATTTGCCTAATTCAATATGCCCCATAGCGGCCTCTGCTGCGGGATCAAGTAAATCATCAGCAACAGGGAAACCAGAAACTGCTTGTAGTGACAAAGGCGTCACAAATGCATGAGCCGCGGGTGTCATTACAACTCGCACAATTGCGCCTTTATCACGTAAACGGCGTACAAGTTCGGGTGCTTTATAGGCCGCAATACCACCACTGATACCAAGAATAATCTTTTTGTCGTGAAGTGTAGTCATGATGAAATGCCTAAGTACATAAATAATTGCCCGTAATTTTACCACAAGGTAATCGTGAATTCGGAATTCTATGTAACTTCATGTTTTATAGATTAAATTTTTGCGATTCATCTCGCATAAATTTGTTATGTGTCTTTTTTATACAAGATTAGCAGTTTATAGTAAATTAACTGTATAAAACAACAGTTGTTTTGCGATTAGCATTTAATGATGGGTGATGTTTCCCCTAAATCCTAATGCTTATGTGAATAAATAAAATAGATCATTAATACCACTGCCTTTACTTATTAAGGAGTCCACGGATGGAAAATCAATTGAGTAGTGAACTTTTACCTAGAGAAAAACTATTACTTTATGGCGTGGAATCACTCACTGATATTGAGTTATTGGCGCTCTTTTTACGCACCGGTACTTATGAAAAATCTGTATTAGAGCTTGCTGCTTTTTTACTTAAAGAGTGTGGTTCTCTTTATCACGTTATTAATGCTGATTATGAAACATTAGGGCGTTTTAAAGGCGTTGGTGTGGGAAAGTTTACCCAGCTGCGAGCTATCAATGAAATGGCTCAGCGTTTTTCTACAACACAATTTATGTATAAAAATGTACTTTCTTCTTCTGAAGACACTAAGTATTACCTGCAAAAATTACTTCATTGGCGAGATCGAGAAGTGTTTGTGGTGTTATTTCTTGATAATCAAAACCAATTGATTGCATTTGAAGAAATGTTTAAAGGAACAATTAACCGAGTAGAGGTTCATCCGAGAGAAATTGTCCGTCAATCGATAAAAAAGAATGCAACATCTATCATTCTTGCTCATAATCACCCCTCTGGTCACTCAGAACCAAGCCTTGCAGATAAACAGTTAACTGAAAAAATTTTTACCGCTTGTCAATTGGTTGGTATAAATGTACTCGATCACCTTGTGATAGGGCATGATAACTGCGTTTCTTTTGCAGAACGTGGTTGGCTATAGCAAATATTTTTGTAATTATTGTCAATCTTTATTTGTACGGGTCTTGAGCGTTGAGGCCATTGGGCGTATACTACGCCACCTTTGAGGATCTTGGGTTTGGCGAGAAGAGCCTATCTCAGCAAGTTTTTTCTGAGGTGTTTACACAGTTTTTCAATCGTTAAAAGTTGCTGAGATGGGCTCCAAAGCCTGACGAGGCGGTCAAACCTGATATTAAAGCTCGAGCTGATTAGATTTTTGGAGAATAGACATGTCCCGAGTCTGCCAAGTTACCGGCAAGCGTCCTGTGAGTGGAAACAACCGCTCTCACGCATTAAACGCGACTAAACGCCGTTTTCTGCCAAACCTGCACTCTCACCGTTTCTGGGTTGAGTCTGAGAAACGTTTCGTAACTCTGCGTGTATCTGCTAAAGGTATGCGTGTGATTGATAAGAAAGGCATCGAATCTGTATTAGCAGATTTACGTGCCCGTGGTGAGAAGTTCTAAGGAGCTGAAAAATGGCTAAAGGTATTCGCGAGAAAATTAAACTCGTTTCTTCTGCTGGTACAGGTCACTTCTATACCACTACGAAGAACAAACGCACTATGCCAGAAAAACTGGAAATGAAAAAATTCGATCCAGTTGTTCGTCAACATGTGCTTTATAAAGAAGCTAAAATTAAATAATTTTAGTTTTCTTAAAAAACCCGACCTTAGTGTCGGGTTTTTTGTTATCTGGAGTCTGCTAAGTATAACAAAGTAAAGCTATTGTGATCTTCGCTTGCTCTTTAGTTATACTATGGCTCTTTTAAAATCATCAGATGAATGGATTGCGGATGAGTAAGTCAGTATTATCAATATTACATACAGAATCATCTTGTGGGTGGGGTGGTCAGGAAATTCGTATACTGACGGAATCTCAGGGCATGATCCGCAGAGGGCACAGAGTTGCATTAGTGTGCTGTCCTACATCCAAAATTGCTAAAGCAGCACCTGATTATGGTATTGAAGTCTTCACATTACCGATTGAAAAAAAACGCGGTTCAGCATTAAAAGCACTTCGCCAATGGTTGAAACTGCATCGTCACCAATTTGATGTTATCAATACCCATAGTTCAACTGATGCATGGTTAGTTGCCGCTTCTTGTGCCACATTACGCCATTCACCCGTAGTTGTTCGAACTCGTCATGTTTCTACGGATGTTTCACGTTCCTTACCAACACGATGGCTTTATCTTTCATCCTGTGCGCATGTTGTGACAACGGGGGAGAAATTACGCCAGACACTCCATCAGCATAATAAATTTCCATTAGAAAAAATGACATCAGTTCCTACAGGAATTGATTTGCAACGTTTCTTTCCACAAGATAAACAAAAAGCTAGAGAGAAAATTGGAATACCAAATAAACCGACATTAGGTATTGTTGCGACTATGCGGGTGTGGAAGGGACATAAATATTTAGTAGAAGCATGGAAATCATTGCATCAGCAGTTTCCCGGTTGGCAATTAATTTTTGTTGGTGACGGACCTCAACGTAAAAATTTAGAACCCATGGTTAAAGAAGCGGGATTAGAACAAAGTATCTTCTTCCTTGGTAATCGTAATGATGTGCCTGATTGTTTAAATGCAATGGATCTCTTTGCGTTACCCTCTTTTGGTAATGAAGGTGTACCGCAAGGTATTATGCAAGCAATGGCATGTGGTTTACCTGTTGTGTCAACGACGGTTGGGGCAATTAGTGAAGCCGTTATTGATGGTAAAACAGGCTTTACATTAGTACCGCAAGAACAAGAATTATTAACTAGTCATTTAGCCAAATTAATGAGCTTAGATGAATTGCGTGAACAGATGGGAAAAGCCGCGCTTGAACATGCCATCTCACGATTTGGTTTAGATAATATGTTAGATAAGATGGAAAGGATCTTTATTCAGGCAATCAACGATAAAAATAAATCAGTATGATTAATGTTGATAATAAAGTCATGAAACGATCCTCTCTATTATCAACTTAATTATCAACTTGGTGTATTCATCTTATTGATGAATATTTGTAATACTTTTTAGTGTATAGTCTGAGAAGTAAATGTATCATTTAAGCCAAATAAAAAGCATATGGATCCAAAAAATATATTGGTTATAGCGGTAGCGCGTTTTGGTGATACATTACTTATCACTCCCGTTATTCATGCCTTAAAACAGCGCTGGCCCAATGCTCATATTGATGTATTTGCACATAAGCGTAGCGCATGCATTCTTGAGCATAACCCTGATATTGATAGCATTAGACATTTTTCTAAAAAAAGAGCGGTTTGGACAGGTTGGTTACCTCATAAGCCTTATGACTTGGCTTTGGTGTATGGCAATGATAGTGAGCTGGTGAACTATGCTCGTCGCCAATCTCATTATACCGTTGCTTTTGCTGATATTTCTCAGCAGCAAGGTAATGTGACTTGGGTTGCGCGTCCCAAGTCGCCGATGGTGGCACAAAAAGAACGTGCTTTATTAATTAATGCATTAGGGATTTATCCGAGTTGTTGGCAATTACGTTACTTTGTCAGTGATGAAGAAGCGACTTTCGCACAAGGGTTTTTAAAAGATAATTCATTAATTAATAAGAATATTATTGGTTTTCAACTGCAAAGTTTTCCAGCTAAAGCCTATCGGGATTGGCCTGTGGAAAATTTTCTGCAATTAGCAAAGCAGATTATTACCCATGACGCGAGTACGTACTTTTTGCTATTAGGTAGTAAGGAAAGCGAACAATTATCGATTGATTTAGCTAAAAAAATCGGTGAGCAGCATTGTTTAGCCTTAGCGGGTCGAGTTTCAATGCGACAAAATGCGGCAATTATGGCGAATTTATCGCTTTATGTTGGAGTAGATACAGGACCTACACATTTAGCTGGGGCTTTAGATATCCCAATGGTGGCGTTATATCATAGTTATCATCCTGGGTGTTATTTAGCGCCATTACAGCATTCTTGTTGTCAGGTTATCCAACATCCAACGTCGTTGGAAAATGCCCGCCGTGAAGATAATATGGCTGAAATCTCGGTTGAGAATGTGTGGAATGCGGTAAGTAATATTATGAATGGAATGAAGGTGAAAAAGTAATCCATGAAGATCGGTATAATTGATGTCACAATCACCATGTCTTATGGCGGGATCCAAACCGCGGTTTGGGAACTGGCTAAGCAATTACATGATGCGGGGCATGAAGTTCATCTTTATGGTGGCAATGGCGATATTCGACACAATCTAGCTGGACGCCAAATACAAATTCATACTTATCCTTATACACCGCGAGATAAAGTGATTGATCTTGGTGGTCGTTTTCGCCGTATTGTTGAACGCTACACTTTTGCACGACACGCTAAAAAAGATGTTATCAGTCAAAAATTTGATTGGGTTATTTTAACAAAACCTTTTGATTTTTTTTGGCCTTCTATGATGCCTAAATCATCATCAACACGTTTTTGTTATATGAGTGGAGGCACTAGCTTTTTTAAAGGTGACCGCAGATTAGGTAAAAAGATTTCAGCATGGGTAGCATGTAGCCATTTTAATGCTTGGCAAATCCAACATCATTTTAAGCAATTCCCTAATGTGATTTATAATGGTGTGGATATTGAAAAATTTAAACCTATGGCGACCTCGTTACGAGAGCAATTAGGAATAGGTGAGTCTACTTTTTTACTCTCATTTGCTGGACGATTAGTCGGTTGGAAAGGCTTGAGTGTCGCGATCGATGCCATTGAAAAGCTAAAAGGTGAAGATGTGAAGCTCTTGATTATCGGTACAGGCGATGATCTTGAGCGATTAAAAAAGAAAGCTATTTCTAAAGGTATTGCTGAACAAGTTATTTTTCATCAACCCGTTGAACATAACCAATTACCTAAATTTTATGCAGCCAGTGACGCAGGTATTTTCCCAAGTACTGGTGATGAAGCATTTGGCATTACGATTGCAGAAGCGATGGCATGTGCCAAACCAGTTATTGCTAGCCATATCGGGGGGATTCCAGAGGTGGTGGGTAATGAGGGCACTGCGGGGTTATTGGTTGCCCCTGGCAATGCAGATGAAATTGTGATGGCAATTAATCATCTTCGCCAATTATCCGATAGAGGAAAAACAATGGGCGAGAATGCACGTTTACGTATAGAAACACATTATACTTGGCAACATTCTGCACAACGTTTATTACAGACATTGGCGTCATAATAATGAAGATTGCCTATCTTGATCCTTACCCAGTTCCTGACTTACGAGTTGCTTCATTGCAAATTTTGCAAAATGTTGATGCTTTTGCCAGAGCAGGCGCACATGTCACTTTAGTTACACCAAAAGGGCAATATCGAGATAGTGATATATTAGGTCGTTCAATCCATGCTAATGCAAGTTTAGTTTCCTTAAGAGATATTCGTCGTAAATGGTATTTTCCATTTAATTCACAAAAACTTTTCTCATTACAGATAGCGCGTTGGGTTAAGCAAAATAATGTTGATGCGTTGTTTACCCGTAATTTAAAACTGGCTTGTTATCTTTGTGAAAATTATCCAGAAGTTCCTCTTTTTTTTGAAAGTCATGAAATATTTGCACAATCTTTCGCAGAGTCTCATTCATTTGAGAAAAAAAAGAATCGTGCGAAATATCATAAGCTATTAAAAATGGAGAAATTGGTTTATAGCCAAGCGACAGGTATTTTTGTTCTTACTTCATTACTCAGAGATGATATTGTTTCGCAATATCAAGTTGCTACACCGATAACCGTCGTTCCTGATGGTGTTGATTTGCATGCTGTATCGGATTATCAGGTTACTCCTCCTTTATTAGATAAAGCTATAACTGAAGTGCTGTATTTAGGTAGCCTGCATAAATGGAAGGGCATTCCTACCATGATGCGAGCAATGAAATACCTTGATAACGCGCGATTGAATATTGCAGGGGGAACGCCGGAGCAGATTGGAGGATTAACCTTATTAGCGCAAGAAATGGACGTAAAAGATAAGGTTAATTTTTTGGGGTTTATTGATCCGAAAAAACGCTTTGAAGCGATTGCTCAGCACGATATCTGTGTACTCCCGCTTACGTTAACCAGTATTGGAAGCCGTTATACTTCACCACTCAAGTTATTTGAGTATATGGCGATGGAAAAACCTGTAGTAATTTCAGATTTTCCTTCAATCCGTGATGTTGTAGATGAAAAAGCGGTAAGTTTTGCAGATAGTGGCGATGCACAAAGTTTTGCAAAACAGATAATACAGTTAAGAGATAATCCACAGCGCGCAAGCGAAAAAACCGCTCATGCCCGCTCATTAGTTGAAAACTATTACAACTGGGATAAACGGGCTGAGGTTATTCTAAAGACAATAGAGACGCTAATTCAGTGATCTATTGCTGTTTATCTGACGGTGTTGCTGATTGATTATTGAGTAAAGCATGTCGCAGTGCCAACATGAGTCCCACTAAAATACCCACCTGATTGATATAGGCATTTTCAAATAATCCTCGCAGTACATAAACGCCTAAAAATGACATTAATAATACTAAAGCGGCTTGGCGAATAATTCCTTGGTTTTTTCTTATTAGCTGAATCCCTTGGGCAATAATCGAAGAACAAAAATAAAGAATGCCAAGTAATCCTAAAATACCGCCCGCAAACCAGAAAGCTAAAAAGATATTATGAGGACCAATGGATTTTTTAAATATCCATTCTGGATGTTCTTTAACTCGTTCATTATAGACGTTATGATAAAGTTGATTACCATAACCATAGCCTTCTATCGGTTGTTCTAAAATAAGATCTAAAGCAGAGCCTTGAGTACCATTATCAAAACGCAATCCACTATTCGTTTGAGTTAATTTATGTTGAAGTAATTTGCTGATAACGGGGTTTATCGATAAATTTGTTGTGCTTATAAATAATAGAACACATATTAATGCACTTATTATCATTAGTAGCCATTGACGGTTAATGACTAAGATAAGCAGTGTGCTTATTGCTAATGCCACCCATGCACCACGTGCTAAAGTGCCTAACATAATAAAAATAAAAGACAGGCTAACAACAGCTAACAACAACCAGTTAATAACTGAGTTTTGTTTTTTTAAGGCCCATAAAGCCAATATAATGGGAAAGAAGAAAAGAAGAGCATAAGATACTTCTCTATGAATTAATTGACTTGTTATTGTAAAGGGCCAAATATTCTGCTGATACTCCAAATAATACTGCACTAACTCTTTAGCCATAATCACCAATAGTCCAATCGCAAACGCCACCATCACCATCTTAGCAATATCGGTCGGTTTTTCTTTATATAATACAATCGGAAAGGTCACAGCAAATAGCAGTAAGCCATTTAAAATAGGCTTATTGACTTCTTTAATACTGATACTGGGTTCGACAGAAATTAGGATGGAATAACCAATCACCAACAATAAAAATAGTAGTGAGTATGACAGATTATTTTTAAAGATTTTGCAGATAGTCTTAAAATCACGTATCAGATACCACAGTGCTGTTGCACCAATCAATCCCATCACAATATTTTTATAACGGGTGATATCCGGTAAGTAGATCAATATAATGTAAAGCCCAATAATGGATAAATTCCACAGGGATTTTTTACTATAGTCTTTAAACACCATCATAATAATCTGCCATCATCCTTTATACTTTTTGATAGAGTGGCGATCATACAATAAAAATGTGTTTATCGCTGTATCTCTTATCTGATAATCATGGAGTCACCTGTGCCTGAATTACCGGAAGTCGAAACCAGTCGCCGAGGTATAGAGCCTCACCTTGTAGGCAATGTGTTGCACTATGCCATTGTACGTAATAGTAAATTACGTTGGCCTGTCTCAGAAAAAATAAAAACGTTACTGGATGAGCCTATTTTAAGTGTAAAGCGACGCGCTAAATATTTGCTAATCGAGCTTCATACAGGATGGATCATTATTCATTTAGGGATGTCAGGAAGTGTACGCATATTATTAGAAGAACAACCTGAAGAGAAACATGATCATATCGATTTGATTTTTCGTGATGGTAAAGTACTCCGTTATACTGATCCACGACGCTTTGGTGCTTGGTTATGGTGTGAAGATTTAGCCACAAGCTCTGTATTAGCGCATTTAGGGCCAGAGCCACTTTCTGATGAATTTAACGCCGAATATCTCTATCAACAATCCAAAAATAAAAAAACGGCGATAAAGCCGTGGTTAATGGATAATAAATTAGTGGTTGGTGTAGGCAATATTTATGCTAATGAGGCGCTATTTTCATCGGGTATTATGCCAGATAGAAAAGCCAATAGCCTAACGCAAGAAGAGTGTACGGTGCTGGTAACTGCGATTAAGCGAGTATTAACGCGCTCTATTGAGCAAGGTGGCACGACACTAAAAGATTTTCTGCAATCAGACGGTAAGCCCGGTTATTTTGCGCAAGAGTTATTTGTTTATGGGCGTAAAGACAAGCCTTGTTTGATTTGTGGTCAACCGATAGAAAGTATTAAACAAGGGCAACGTAGCACATTTTTCTGCCGACATTGCCAACATGGTGAAAATGAGCGCTAAATCTTACCGAGTTTTTTTAGCATGGCGGTGGTGACAACTTCAGGTAAAAACGTAGAGACATCACCGTCATGGCGCGCCACATCTTTAATTAACGATGAAGAGACAAATGATAGATTTTGAGAAGGCAGTAAAAACACACTATCAAGATCCGGTGCAAAGTGACGGTTCATATTGGCGAGTTGCCATTCATATTCAAAATCAGAAACAGAGCGGACACCGCGAATTAAAATGGTGGCTTGTTGTTGCTTAGCAAAGTTAGCCATTAGTTCACTAAATCCCACCACTTCAACATTAGGTAAATGACTCGTTACCTCTCTAGCTAAATTCACCCGCTCTTCTAAGGTGAACATAGGATTTTTACGGGCGCTATCAGCAATCGCTAATAAAACCGTATCAAACATACCTGCTGCACGCGTTAAAATATCAATATGACCATAAGTGATAGGATCAAAGGTTCCGGGATAGATAGCTTTATTTTTCATGATTTACAGTCTTCTGGCAGAGTTCCCATAAAGAGGCGTATTTATTAAAGGTATACTGTGCATTAACAAATGCCAGTACTAATCCCTGTTTCCCATCTAAAAAACCCATTCTTAACAACCACGTCTTAAAAAAAGCACCCGCAGTATGGCTTAAGATAGAACCATAACTCGTTGTTTTGCCTCGTTGATGGCGCTCTTTTGCCCATTCGGAGGCATATTTTAGCTGTTTTTGCTGAAATTCTATTAAATCACGGCAGGTAAGATGCAAAAGATCACCTTGTAAGGTTTTAACTGTCGCACTTTGGGTTTCTAATGATTCATGCACTAAATTATCATTATATTGATAATGTTCACGAGCATATAAGCGTGTCACTTTATCGGGATACCAACCACTGTGTTTCATAAATCGCCCCATAAATAAATTACGGCGAGCGCAGTTATAAACCACATTTTCTTCAGGTTGTTGTAATACTGCGAGGATACTGGTTTGGAGTTCAGGAGTGACGCGTTCATCACTATCGATCATAAAAATATAATCACCAGTGGCATATTGTTGTGCCAGTTGGCGCTGTTTACCAAATCCCGGCCATTCACTGTTGATAAAGACCTTAGCCCCTTTTTCTGTTGCAATATGACAGGTGTTATCTTGGCTACCTGAATCTAACACAATAATTTCATCAGCCCATTGTACAGAGTCTAAGCACTCGCCAATGACATCAGCGGCATTTTTACTGATCATCACCACGGAAAGGCGCTTACTTTGGCTCATTAGTGACTCCGAGGGGGAAGATAAGGTGAAAGTAAGGTAAGTAAACGCAGTAATGCCCCTTGGTTTTCATGAAGCACTTCCACGGCATGGCGACCGTAATAACGGCGATAATCTTCATCATTAAGCAATGAGGCAATAGCCGTCGCCATTGATTCACTGTCTGTAACAGTAATTAATCCTTCAGCTTGATCAAGCTTGGCACAGATATTTTTAAAGTTAAAAGTATGCGGCCCCATAATAACAGGGATAGCGTGAGCAGCTGCTTCTAAAGGATTATGACCACCACGCTCTACTAAACTGCCGCCAACAAAGGCTAAATCAGCAATACCATAGAGCAACATCAGCTCGCCCATTGTATCACCAATAACCACTTGAGTTTGTGCATCAGGCACAGCATCAGTGCTTCGTAGGGTATATTTTAATCCTGCTTCGCGTGTTAATTGTTCGGCTTTAGGAAAACGCTCTGGGTGACGAGGGACTAAAATTAACAAAAGCTGAGGAAATTGTGTCAGTAGCTTTTTATGTGTTTCTAAAATAATGCTTTCTTCGCCCTCATGGGTACTCGTTGCTATCCACACTGGGCGGTGAGCAGCCCATTGTCGGCGCAAAGCAACGGCTCTGGCGGCTAATTCTGGGGTGACAGAAATATCAAATTTTAGGCTACCTGTAACATGTAAATGTGAACGTTTGAGGCCCAGCTCAATAAAGCGTTCACCATCTTCCTGATTTTGAGCGGCAATTAAGGTGATTTTTTGGAGCATCGTTTTGACAAAACTGCCCAATTTTTGGTAACCCGCAGCAGAGCGTTCAGATAAACGGGCATTGGCAATAATCAACGGGATTTTTCGTTGATGAAGTTTTGATATCAGGTTAGGCCATAATTCTGTTTCCATAATGATCACCAATTTCGGATCAACCGTTTTAAGAAAACGATTAACTGAACCCGGTAAATCATAAGGAAGATAGACATGGTAAACATCATCACCAAATGCGGAGCGTACACGTTCTGAGCCAGTCGGTGTCATGGTAGTGACGGTAATGGGTAAATCAGGATAGTGATGACGAAGGGCGCGAACAAGCGGCACTGCGGCGAGTGTTTCACCAACAGAAACGGAATGCAATAATATCCCTTGAGGTACGACTTTGCCTTTGCAAAAGCCATAGCGCTCTCCCCACCGTTTACGGTAGGCGGGTGCTTTGCGGCTGCGTAATAAAAGACGCAACCAAATCAGAGGTTGAATAAGGTAAAGAAGTACCTGATATAAACGCAACAACATGCTATCAAATTCACTTATCTAGACGAACGCTTATAGTATCACACTGTGTGGGAGAAAGTGTGTAAAACAAGTAAGCGCGGATTAAGGAATTAAAGCGATATACTGCTTTAAAATATGGTTTAGTTCAAATTTTGCATAGGATGATGGCAATATTTGAGGCTGTGAATAATACGCAAGGCGAAGTTTTTCTGCGAGAGAGTCACTATCCATTGCTGAGAGGTAATCGGAAAGTTCGTCTGTCATAATTTCGCTGACCCCACCGGGGCATCGGGTACTGACGATAGGCACACCACATATTAATGCTTCAATTAATACGGTAGGAAGCCCTTCACTATCAGAGCTTAATGCAACCACTTTAGCGCCTTTGATTGCAGGGAGAGGGTTTGGGATA
>DWTR01000031.1:0-39071 GCA_018244935.1 Ardaris minthe | reverse complement strand
ACCTCATCTCGCTTAATTTTTAATTCTTGAAGAAAGTCATCTTTCATTATGGTAGGATGACGCAGGTTAAGTTGCTTGATGTTTTTTTCTATGAAAATAGAATGCATTAGGCAGCTTACAAGCGCTCTGGAAAGGAACAATTCTTCTCTTCAGGTAGCAAGAATTTATCAGTCAAATCAGAAAAAAGTGCCAGATTCGTTTTTTTCGCTGAAATATTGAAAAAGAATTCAATTGTTTTTCAATTATGACTCGATTTTTTTTTCTGACTTCTCTATAATCTTGCGACCCCACGTTGCAGCAAGTTTTTTATTTCCCAAAAAACTCGCATTTTAGAGTCAGCAGTGCTACTCGAAGGGGTAGGTTTGCTGGACACAAGAGTCGTGTGAACCTCAATAGTATTTGAACCGAGCGTTCACCAACGTGTAACTAAACATTGGGTAATTTTCAATAATGAAAACTTTTACAGCTAAACCAGAAACCGTAAAACGCGACTGGTACGTTGTTGATGCAGACGGCAAAACTTTAGGCCGTTTAGCAACTGAAATTGCTAGCCGTTTACGCGGTAAGCACAAAGCGGAATATACTCCGCACGTTGATACTGGTGATTACATCATCGTTTTAAACGCTGAGAAAGTAGCGGTAACTGGTCATAAACGTACTGACAAAGTTTACTACCGTCATACTGGTCACGTAGGTGGTATCAAACAAGCGA
The DNA here is from genome assembly GCA_018244935.1 of Ardaris minthe. Lineage (NCBI taxonomy): Eukaryota > Metazoa > Arthropoda > Insecta > Lepidoptera > Hesperiidae > Ardaris > Ardaris minthe. Next base: position 38,359 of record DWTR01000031.1, on the reverse strand, counting down.
CTTTCGAAGAGATGATCGCCCGTAGTCCTGAGCGTGTAATCGAAATCGCGGTAAAAGGCATGCTGCCAAAAGGGCCTCTGGGTCGTGCGATGTACCGTAAACTGAAAGTTTACGCAGGATCTGAGCACAACCACGCGGCACAACAACCGCAAGTTCTGGACATTTAATCGGGATAATAGGCAATGGCTGATAATCAATACTACGGCACAGGTCGCCGCAAAAGTTCTTCCGCACGTGTCTTCATTAAGCCAGGTAGCGGTAATATCGTAATCAACAAACGTAGCCTAGAAGTTTACTTCGGCCGCGAAACAGCACGTATGGTTGTTCGTCAACCGCTGGAATTAGTTGATATGCTGGGTAAATTAGATTTATACATCACTGTTAAAGGTGGTGGTATTTCTGGTCAAGCTGGCGCGATCCGTCACGGTATCACTCGTGCACTGATGGAATATGATGAGACTCTACGTTCTGATCTGCGTAAAGCTGGTTTCGTAACCCGTGATGCGCGTTCTGTTGAACGTAAGAAAGTGGGTCTGCGTAAAGCACGTCGTCGTCCACAGTTCTCTAAACGTTAATTTGTTATCTTTTAGATATCAATTTGATGTTGAAAACCCGTCTTCACAGGCGGGTTTTTTATTTATTCGTGCTTATTAATAATAAAAACATAATGTTGCTAATACATGATGCTGTTACTCATAAAACAGGCTTTATTTAAGATAAAGGTAGTATTAAAAACCCTATTTTTTAGATGTTATCTCTAAATAATTTCATTTTTTAATATTATAATCTTACTTTTAAAGTAGTGTGGCATATTGTGTTGAATTATTTGCATTAGCCCCCCTAAGCAACATGAATTCTGGTAGAATAGCGAGCTTTGATGTCTTTCTTTCTATGATTTCATCATGTGCCAATGGGTATATCGATCGTAATACCAGTGATGAGTTTGAAAGTCATACCAAAATTATTATGACAATAATGATTGTTGAATGATTGTTTTGGTATTACTTGATAATGATATGTGCCGCAAAGACAGGTGAGTTTTTAACCCTGTAAAATATGATTATCCCACGATAACGCTGTTATACAGGTAGTTACCCAATGCAGTTAATAACTTAAATGTTTATTTAGGTCTACTGCGTTTGTGTGCTTGTCTTTTAGGAATGGGGAAATGGAAAAAGCATTGTGCTAATTCATTTCTTTAATTGATTAACTTGGAGGTTTTCATGGCTGTCGCTGCCAACAAACGTTCGGTAATGACTTTGTTTTCCGGTCCGACTGATATTTTCAGCCATCAGGTCAGAATTGTCCTAGCGGAGAAAGGTGTCAGTGTTGAAATTGAACAGGTTGAAGCTGGTAATCTTCCACAGGATCTTATCGATCTAAACCCTTACCAAAGTGTACCGACTTTGGTTGATCGTGAGCTGACTCTGTATGATTCACGCATCATCATGGAATACCTTGATGAACGCTTCCCTCATCCTCCTTTAATGCCAGTTTATCCTGTTGCTCGTGGTAGCAGCCGTTTAATGATGCATCGCATCGAGCATGATTGGTATTCTTTAATGAACACCATCGAGAAAGGAACTGAACAGCAAGCCAATGCTGCTCGTAAACAGTTAGCAGAAGAGCTACTGGCTGTATCTCCTGTGTTTAAAGAATATCCTTACTTTATGAGTGAAGAGTTCAGCTTAGTAGATTGCTACCTTGCTCCTCTGTTATGGCGTTTACCAGTGCTCGGTGTAGATTTAAGTGGTGCTGGCGCTAAAGATGTACAAATTTATATGCAGCGTGTTTTTGAACGTGATTCTTTCCTCGCGTCATTAACCGAAGCAGAGCGTGAGATGCGCTTACCTTCAAGAGGGTAATAAAGTATGGAGATCATGGATATGTCTCCGCGTCGTCCGCATTTATTACGTGCGCATTATGACTGGATCATCGAAAACGATTTAACACCACACTTAGTTGTTGATGTGAATGTTGTCGGTGTTCAAGTCCCAATGGAATATGCGCACGATGGTCAAATTGTACTAAATATTTCATCTCGTGCAGTAGATGACTTAGAGTTAACGCCGTATCAGGTTTTATTTAGTGCAAGCTTTGGTGGCATACCTCGTAAAGTACGAGTGCCTATGGCTGCTGTTATGGCTATTTATGCGAGAGAAAACGGTGCGGGAATGATGTTTGAGCCAGAGCCTGCTTATGAATCTGGCGCATCGTTACAGTTTGCTGAAGATGATAGTGAAGAGAACACTATCGCTGCGGCTAGCGAAGGTTTATCTCTTGTCACTGATGAAGCAGATACCTCTTCACCAGATGATGATCCAGAGCCACCTCGCCCTACGGGTCGTCCATCATTGCGTGTAGTGAAATAAGAGATTATCTTATTTGTATTAATGAAAACCCCAGTTCATTTGAACTGGGGTTTTTTGTACACAAAAAAACGCCCTATATTTCTATAGAGCGTTTAACTTACTGATTACGTTGAAATTATTTCAATAGTTCTTCTAAACAACCTGTGTAAAGATTAACTGCAGTCATTAATTGTTTTTCGTCGAAGTCAAAACCTGCTTGGTGGTGACCCGCTGTTCTATCGGCACCCACAACGAAGTACAGTGATTTACCACCACAACGTTGTACTCGTTTTGCTAATACTGTTGCATCTTCACTTCCACCGAATGGACGAGTTGCAACCGCAGTTAGCTCAGAATGTTTACCAACAACTTTGGTCATCACATCAATCAGCTCTTGGTCATTTGTCAGGTCAACGGCTTCGCCCATGATTTCGCTTTCCATTTCTAACTGGAAGCTATGTGCTGCACCTTCAGCCATACGCACGGCATTTGCAGCCATAAAGCTGTTGATCTCTTCGTTTTCACCACGAACTTCAATTTGCATTTCAGCATTAGCTGGGGTGACGTTACGACCTTCACCCGCTTTTAATACACCGATGTTGATACGTGACATCCCTTTACCATGGCGAGAAATGCCCAGCATTTGTGTTGCTGCATGGCAAGCGCCAGCTAACGCATTACGACCTAATTCTGGCTCTGCGCCTGCGTGAGATGGTGCGCCTTTAAAACGGAAGTCATATTTAGTGGTACATAAGAAATGTGTTGGGTTAATAACAATTTCACCACTGTTTGCGATAAAGCCTAAGTGCGCACCTAAGAAGTAATCTGCATCATCCGCGATACCACTTTCAGCCATCGCACGAGCGCCACGAACACCTTCTTCTGCTGGTTGGAATAAGATTTTAACTTTACCTATAACTTTATCTTTATTCTCAACTAACCAGTGAGCAACACCTAAACCGATAGAAATATGTCCATCATGACCACAAGCGTGCATTTCGCCAGGGTGACAAGAAGCAAAGTTTTCGGCATGAGGGCGGTGTTTAGTTTCGGTTGCTTCGTTAACACCAACACAGTCGATATCAAAACGCAGTGCGACTGTTGGACCGGCTTTACCACTATCAAAGATAGCCACACAGCCAGTTAGCTCTTTCATTTCATCAAGCAGAGCTTCATCAACTTTATGCTCTCTGGCAACGGCTAGACCTTTTTCAACGACTTGACGGCGGCGACCAAAAGCAAACTCTTGATTGATAACGTCTGGGCCAACTTTAACTTCTAAACCTAAGCTACGTAGTTCTTTGACGATTTTTGCTGTGGTTAAAAATTCTGACCAACCAATTTCTGGATATTGGTGAAACTCACGACGCCATTTAATTAATTTTTCTAGTGTAATTGCTGACATATTCATTTCTCCACTTATAACATGAATAACGCAACAGCGATGACGCCGATAATCATACCTGGTGCGGTACGTTTTGCGATTTCCATAGGGTTAACATTTGCAAGGCCAGCACAAACAATCGCTGCACCTGCCAGTGGTGACATAGTACGACCTAACGCGCCAGATAATGCCGCTGCCATACCCATATCAGGGATTTCATAACCGAATTGTGCAGCATGAGGTGTTACTGTTTCGTTGAATGCGAATGCTGCTGCGTCACCAGAACCTGTGATAATACCCATCAAGAATGGCCCTAAAGTACCACCCCAGCGAGCAAATTCAGGAGAATGAGTTAAGAAGTTGATGAACGCGTCGATTAAACCAGATGCTTTCAGACCGGCTGCGAATACTGCTGCTGCAATGATGATACCTAATACATCACCATAAGCATTACCCATACCTTTAAAGAACTCTTTCGTGATTTGGGCAGGGTTAGTTAATGTGATGAACAGAGCGTAGATAGAACCGATTAACATTGCCGCTGGTACAGACAGTTTAAATGTACTGAAAGTCTCGAAGAATGGCAGAATTAACAGGATTAACGGAATGAACGGCGCTGTTGCATATAAATAGTTAGGACGAATAGCTTCTGGTGTTGCTTGTGCTGATGAAGATGATGCATCACCCGTAGCAGAAGCCATTTTGAACTCTTTTTTCACTAAAGCGACAACCGCCAGTGAAACTGCTGCGATACCACCAGCCATTAAGCTGTATGGGCTATGGCGAGCGATTAAATCAACCACTTCCATATTTGCCATGTTAGCAACGAAGGCGTTATGCGACATACCTGGGCTTAGCATGGAGCCGATAGTACCACATAATACTGCACCGCCAGCGATAGCTGGGTGAATACGTGCTGCGATTAATAATGGAATGAGTGTTGCACCCACCGCTGCTGCACAGCCTGCTGCTGATGGAATTGCGATATTAATAAAATACGTTACGACAACAGTGGCTGGAATAAGGAAGAAGCCCAGACGAGTCATTACTTTTGATAAAACATGAACCAGATGCATATCGCATTTGGTATATTTCATAACATAAGCAAAACCCATACTCGAACAGATAGCTTGAATTAATGATGAAGACACCATGCGCTCACTAAATGCGGCAAACGCATCTAATGGGCTTAGACTTAAAATACAGAGTAATAAGCCCGCACCAATTAGCACCATTCGGGTTTCATATTTTTTTATTAGCAAATAGACCGTTACGATAATAACGGCTACGGCTATAAGTTGCATCACCATAGTGATCCCCTAGTTAATTATGACAATACTATTAATTGTGAAAACGAACCTAACATCAATAAATTATATTTTTCTGTAAAGTTATTAGGTGACTCCATTATGAAGTTGGTTGATTGACAATATTTGATTGTTATCAAATTTAATAGCCGAAATAAAATCTATTTTTTTAGACTGTGATGTTATTAACAAATGCTGTAAAACAATTATCATTAAAAGATGACGGAAAGGTTAAATAAAAAGAGATAAAGTAAAAAATACGAAAATAAATTATATTTACTATAGATCAAGAGTGTTATTTTGATACAAAAAAGAATATCGCTTTTTATCAAAATATTATTCTATAAACTATATTAAATGGTAATGAGAATGATTATTCTGTCTAATATCTTGATGATCCTTAAATACTATTTATTAATTTCACCGATAATATTAAAAAATTATCCCACTTAAATTAAGTGGGATAATGAACAAGAGAAATTGTTATTTTAAATAACGAAAATAAAAAATATTTAACATGATAAATATCGTAATATTCCTTCAGCCGCCTCTCTTCCTTCTGCTATTGCTGTTACCACAAGATCAGAGCCTCGTACAATATCGCCACCAGCAAACACTTTAGGGTTTGTTGTTTGATTTGGTATTTCTTGATTATCTGAAATAATAATTCTGCCTGAAGATGCATATTCAATATTATTTTCATCTAGCCATGGATAATGTGCAGGTTTAAAACCAAATGCCAGAATAACCGCATCAGCAGATAACAAATGCTCACTTCCTTCAATCGGCATTAATGTTTTATCACTTTGAGTTTTAATAACTCGAATACCAACCACTTTATTTTGATTATCAACTTCAATATCTGTAGGTTGAAGATTAAATAAAAATTCCCCACCTTCTTCTTTGGCATTTTTTACTTCGCGTTTTGAACCCGGCATATTGCTTTCATCACGACGATAAACACAAGTGACTTTATTTGCACCTTGTCGAATTGCAGTACGCACACAGTCCATTGCGGTATCGCCACCTCCTAATATCACGACATTTTTATTTTTCAGGTCGATATAAGGTGTTTGGGGATCTTCACCATAATTCATTAAATAACGTGTATTACCAATTAAATAAGGTAGGGCGCTATAAACACCATCAGCATTTTCATTAGGGAAATGACCGCTTAAACTGTGGTAAGTGCCCAATCCTAGAAAAACTGCGTCATATTGTGTTATTAGCGTATTTAGGGCGATATCTTTACCTATTTCCGTATTAAGGCAAAACTCAATACCCATTTCACTAAATAATTCGCGACGTCTGATCATCAGTGATTTTTCGAGTTTAAAAGAGGGTATCCCAAACGTAAGTAATCCCCCAATTTCTGGATGTTTATCATAAACAACCGGTTTCACACCTTGTCGAATAAGAACATCTGCACAGGCAAGACCCGCAGGGCCAGCACCAATAATTGCGACCTTTTTATCTGTCATTGTGACGTGAGAAAGATCGGGACGCCATCCTTGTGCTAAGGCGGTGTCATTGATGTAACGTTCAATATTGCCAATGGTGACGGCACCAAAATCATCATTAAGTGTACAGGCACCTTCACAAAGCCTATCTTGAGGGCAAACGCGACCACAAATTTCAGGTAAACTGTTTGTTTGATGAGAAAGTTCAGCCGCCTCAATAATACGCCCTTCGTTTGCCAGCTTTAACCAATTAGGAATGTAATTATGAACAGGGCATTTCCATTCACAATAAGGATTACCGCAACTTAAACAGCGATCAGCTTGTGCAGAGGCTTGCTGTGGCGAAAAGGCCTCATAGATTTCAACAAACTCAATTTTGCGAATGGCTAACGGTTTTTTAGTCGGCTCAACACGATTTAAGTCGATAAACTGATACACATTCTGACTCATAATATTCTCCTATTGTGCCTGAACGCGTAATTCAGCAGATGAACGACGAGGATGACCAAGCAACGCATTGACATCACTGGATTTTGGCTTAACTAACTTGAAGTGTTGTGACCAATATTCCCACTGTGAAAGTAATCTTTCTCCTTGCTGAGAGCCTGTGAGTCTGACATGTTCTGCAATCATGCCACGTAGATGTTCAGCGAGAATGGCAAAGGATGCAACTGGGAGCAACTCAATTGATGAAGTGTTGATCCGTTGCGATAACGTGAGATCTTCATCTAATAGATAGGCAAATCCACCCGTCATTCCCGCACCAAAGTTAATCCCTGTTTTACCCAGAACGCAGACAATACCGCCCGTCATATATTCACAGCCGTTATCGCCAACACCTTCAACGACAGCAATTGCGCCAGAGTTTCTGACGGCAAAACGCTCGCCAGCCAATCCAGAGGCATAGAGTTTTCCGCCTGTTGCGCCATAAAGGCAGGTATTACCCATAATGGTTGCGTGATGACTTTTAAATGCAGAGCCAACGGGCGGCGAAATTACAATACGACCTCCTGCCATGCCTTTGCCTACATAATCATTAGCATCACCCACTAAGGTTAATTCAACTCCTTGTGCATTCCATACACCAAAGCTTTGCCCCGCAGTTCCCGTAAAATAAAGTTTAATTGGTGTGGCAGATAAGCCACTTTCACCATAATGTTTAGCAATAATGCCTGATAATGTTGCTCCTACAGAGCGGTCTGTATTACGAATATCAAAATAGCATGTTTGGCTTTTTTGCTGTTCAACAGCATCACGAGTTTGAGCAACAATACGCTGATTTAATTCGCCTTTATCATAAGTGTTATTATTTTCCTGACAATAAAGCACATTGCCTGATGGTGATGTCGCGGTTTCTAATAATCCACCTAAAGAGAGTTTTTGCTGTTTACTACTCACACCTTCTAGACATGAAAGCAGATCGGTTCGACCGATTAAATCTGTGATTTTTCTTACGCCAAGTAAAGCCATTAACTCACGAGTTTCTTGCGCAATAAAACGGAAGTAGTTAATAACGCGTTCTGGTAATCCGTGATAATGGTGACGACGAAGCGTTTCATCTTGAGTTGCAACACCCATTGCACAATTGTTTAAATGGCAAATGCGTAGATATTTGCAGCCTAATGCCACCATAGGCCCTGTACCAAAACCAAAACTCTCTGCACCTAAAATTGCAGCTTTAATAATATCTAGACCGGTTTTTAATCCACCATCGACTTGCAAACGAATTTTATGACGTAGACTGTTTGCCACTAATGCTTGTTGAGTTTCAACTAAGCCTAGTTCCCACGGGCTACCTGCATATTTTACAGAAGTTAAAGGGCTTGCACCGGTACCACCGTCATAACCTGCAATGGTTATCAAATCTGCGTAAGCTTTGGCAACACCCGTAGCAATAGTGCCCACGCCTGGCTCTGACACGAGTTTTACCGAAATAAGTGCCGTTGGATTGATCTGTTTTAAGTCGAAAATAAGCTGTGCTAAATCTTCAATAGAGTAGATATCGTGATGAGGTGGCGGTGATATTAGGGTAACACCGGGTACGGCATAACGCAGTTGCGCAATATAAGGCGTCACTTTATCGCCGGGAAGTTGTCCACCTTCACCGGGTTTTGCCCCTTGTGCGACTTTGATTTGTAAAACATCGGCACTCATAAGATAAGAAGGCGTCACGCCAAAACGACCCGACGCAATTTGTTTAATACGTGAGACTTTATTAGTCCCGTAACGAGCCGGATCTTCGCCACCTTCGCCTGAATTTGAAAATCCCCCCAATGTATTCATCGCTTGCGCAAGTGCTTCATGAGCTTCTCGGCTTAGCGCCCCAATTGACATTGCGGCAGTATCAAAGCGTTTAAATAATTCTGTTTCAGGTTCAACTTCTTCAATCGAGATAGGCGTTGTCTTGTTATTGAGAACTAGCATATCGCGTAAGGTTGTAATTGGACGCTGTTGCACAAGGTTTGCATAATGCTGATAGTCGGCATATTCTCCGCTATTTACGGCTTTTTGTAGTGCTTGCACGACATCAGGGTTATAGGCGTGGTATTCCCCTTTATGAGCGTATTTTAATAAACCACCCGCTTCTAAAGGATGGCGAGTTAACCAAGCCCGCTTAGACAAATTAAATAAATCGTGTTCAAAATCGCTAAAATCGGCACCATTAATCCGATTATCAACGCCCGCAAAACAGAGTTCGACAACGCTATCATTTAATCCAACAGCTTCAAAAAGTTGAGAGCAACGGTAAGAAGCAACAGTTGAAATGCCCATTTTGGACATGATCTTATACAAGCCTTTATTTATGCCGTTACGGTAATTGAGCATCACTTGGGCATAGCTTGCTTGCAGGATTTTTTTATCAACACGTTGCGCTAAAGATTCATAAGCAAGATAAGGATAAATAGCAGTAGCACCAAATCCGAGTAATACGGCGAAATGGTGAGGATCACGAGCGCTTGCCGTTTCGACAATGATATTGGCATCACAACGTAAGTTATTATCTACCAACGCTTTTTGTACGGCGCCAACTGCCATAGGAGCAGGAATTGGCAATCGCTCTTTAGTGATATTTCTATCTGATAATACCAATAATACTGCACCACGGTGAACTTCCTGTTGTGCTTTTGCGCATAATTGGCGTAACGCTGTTTCTAAGTTGCATTCTGTTGGCTGATAAGTGATATCAAGATGAACAGATTGGTAATAAGGATTTTCTTGATTAATAAGCTGTTGGAAGTCGCTATAAAGCAAAATAGGCGATTTAAAACTCAGCCGATGTGCTTGTCCCTCCGCTTCACAAAACACATTCATCTCGCGTCCAATACAAGTCGCTAAAGACATGACATGTGCTTCTCTTAATGGATCTATAGGAGGATTTGTTACTTGCGCAAATTTTTGTCTGAAATAATCATAAATAAGGCGAGGGCGTTGAGAAAGTACAGCAAATGGTGTGTCATCACCCATTGAACCTGTGGCTTCTTGCCCGTTTTCTGCAAGCACATGCAAAATACTTTCAAGCTCTTCTTGGCTATAGGCAAATTGTTTTTGATACGTGGCTAATAAAGCATCATCAAAGGCGCGTTGTCCTGTGGCTTGTTGTTCTGGTAACTCTTCAAACGGTGTTAAGCGTTTAACATTGCGCTCTAGCCACAGTTTATAAGGATGGCGTCTTTTTAAATCTTCATCTGTTTCGGCAGAATGCAAAATGCGCCCATGATGCGTATCGATAACCATTAACTCGCCGGGGCCGACGCGTCCTTTTTCTCGTACTTCATCCGGTTGATAATCCCAAATACCAATTTCAGAAGCACAAGTGATGATGTTATCTGTGGTGATAACGTAGCGAGCAGGGCGTAAACCATTTCTATCTAGCGTACACGCGGCATAACGACCATCTGATAATACAATGCCCGCAGGGCCATCCCAAGGCTCCATATGCATTGAGTTAAAATCAAAAAAGGCACGAAGATCTTCATCCATTTGTGGATTATTTTGCCATGCTGGTGGCACTAACAATCGCATTGCACGAACAATATCCATACCGCCATTGAGAAAAAGTTCTAGCATATTGTCGAGTGAACTTGAATCGGAGCCACTTTCATTGACAAAAGGAGCAGCGCTTTGTAAATCAGGAATAAGTGGAGTATGGAATTTATAGGCACGCGCTTTGGCCCATTGGCGATTACCTGTAATGGTATTAATTTCACCGTTATGTGCTAAATAACGAAAAGGTTGTGCAAGTGGCCATCTAGGAGTGGTGTTAGTTGAAAAACGCTGGTGGAATAAACAAATTGAAGATTCCATACGAAGATCAGCAAGATCGGTAAAAAAACGCGGTAGATCGATGGCCATACAAAGACCTTTATAAACCGTCACCAAATTAGAAAGACTACAAATATAAAAATCATTGTCAGTAATGCGCTTTTCAATGCGTCTGCGGGCAACAAAGAGTCGTCTCTCAATATCACTTATCCGCCAGCCTGCGGGGGCATTAACAAAAACTTGTTCGATTAAAGGGAGAGAAGAAAGGGCAATACTGCCTAAAATATCCGTGTTAATAGGCACTTTACGCCAACCAACAATGGAAAGCGTTTCACGTTGTAGTTCTTCTTCGACAATAAGACGGCATTGTTTGGCGATATTGGGATCTTGGCTTAAAAATAGCATCCCGACGGCGTAATTTTTTGCTAGATGCCAGCCTTTTTCTTGAGCAACTAATTGGAAAAAACGCTCTGGTTTTTGTAAGAGTAATCCGCACCCATCGCCGGTTTTACCATCAGAAAGAATCGCACCACGATGTTGCATTCTGGCAAGACCATGTATGGCATTTCTGACAATCTTATGGCTGGCTTGCCCTTCAATATGCGCGATCAACCCAAACCCACAATTGTCTTTTTCCTGTGTCTTTTGATAGAGCATTTTTTTGCTTCCTACTTAGTTTACTGGGCGCCTCAAAAAAAGAGCGCAAAAGGAACGTTTTGGCTCTAAGTATGTAGGTAAATTTATGGGTGCTCAGTCGGGTGATGTTGTGTTTGCCTAGCTTGGTGTGTTTTTTATATTGCTATGCAATGCCTTTTCAACTTATCGATAAATAAAAATCAGGTCAATGTGTAGGGATATTTGACTGAGATAAAATAGATAAGGAATTTTTTATTTTAATATATTGATTAATAACTAAATTATTCTATTTTAAAATAGTATAGGAGTGATTTTTTAATGTGAGCTATATCACTTTATTTGAGTGGTTTAGCTTTATCTCATCCTTTAATGATAAGAACAGCTAGTGAGTTATTCTGCTGAATATATTGATTTTGGAATTTTATTGTTTTTATACATTTTGTATAAAAAAAGACAAATTGAATTTTTTTTAATAAGGTCTATTTATTGTTGATATTGCTATCGTTTATGTTGCTTGGTTTTGTATTATTTTCATGAATGCATGTGTTGTGAATAGATTCGTTGAGAGAAAATAGAGGGTGAAATCAAACAAAGTAATGAGAAATAAGCACTCTTAGCAAGATTTCTGAATGTTCGCCACTGCGCCAATTCATTTTTGGGTTATCATTCCATAGATTCAATATATTGGAGTTTTCAATGAAATTGCTCAAAGGGCTTGCCCAATACTACGTTGACTTAATGATGAGGCTGGGGCTAATTCGCTTCTCATTATTGTTAGCTTCTGCATTAGTTGTTTTAGCGATGGTTGTTCAAATGGCGGTGACATTCTTGCTTGCAGGTGATGTTACCAGTATTGATCTTGTTCGCTCTATTTTCTTTGGGCTGATTATTACGCCTTGGGCTGTCTATTTTCTCTCTGTTGTGGTTGAACAACTTGAAGAGTCACGACGCCGTTTGTCTCGTATGGTGGATAAACTCGGTGTAATGCGCCAGCGCGACTTAGAGCTTAACTCTCAATTAAAAGAGAATATTGAGCAATTAAACTTGGAAATTCAAGAGCGTGAAAAAGTTGAAAAAGCGCACCTTGAACTACTAGAAAAACTAAAAAGTGAAATGAAGCGTCGTGAATTGACGCAAATCGAGCTTGAACAACAATCCTCACTTCTACGTTCATTCCTAGATGCCTCTCCTGACTTAGTGTATTACCGCAATGAAGATAATGAATTTTCAGGATGTAATCGCGCGACGGAATTACTGACAGGTAAAAGTGAGAAACAACTTATCGGTTTAACCCCACTTGATGTGTATGACGAAGATATTGCTGCAAAAGTGATGGAAACGGATGAAAAAGTCTTCCGTCATAATGTGTCACTCACTTATGAGCAGTGGTTAGTTTATCCTGATGGTCGCAAGGCTTGTTTTGAACTACGCAAAGTGCCGTTTTATGATCGTATTGGTAAACGCCATGGCTTAATGGGCTTTGGACGTGACATTACAGAGCGTAAGCGCTATCAAGACGCGTTAGAGAACGCGAGCCGTGATAAAACCACCTTTATCTCAACAATCAGCCATGAATTGCGTACACCGCTAAATGGTATTGTTGGATTAAGCCGTATTTTATTGGATACCGAACTTTCATCAGAACAACTCAATTACTTAAAAACGATCCATGTGAGTGCGATTACGTTGGGGAATATTTTCAATGACGTGATTGAGATGGACAAAATTGAGCGTAGAAAAATTCAGTTAGATAATCAGCCCATTGACTTCACGGAATTTATTTCTGATTTAGAAAACCTGTCTGGACTGTTAGTACAGCCAAAAGGATTGAAATTCACACTCGAAGCAGAAGAAACGCTACCGCACAAGATAACCTCTGATGGAACTCGATTACGCCAGATCTTATGGAACCTCATTGGTAATGCGGTGAAATTTACCCAAGAAGGTGAAATCAAAGTACGTATTTGGCAAGAAGCGCCAGATAAGTTGTTCTTTGAAGTGAAAGATAGCGGAATTGGCATTCCAAAAAGTGAACTTGAGAAGATCTTTGCCATGTACTATCAAGTCAATGATAGTCAAGGTGGACGCTCTGCAACGGGAACGGGTATTGGACTTGCGGTCTCAAAACGCCTAGCACAGCATATGGGCGGTGATATTCGTGTTGAGAGTGAGTTAGGTGAGGGTTCTACCTTTACTCTATCTATCGTCGCTCCTGCGATTGAAGAGCGCCACGATATCGAAAGTGATGATGAGTTATTACTACCCGCTTTAAATATTCTGCTTGTTGAAGATATTGAACTTAACGTGATTGTTGCCTGTTCTGTTTTAGAAAAACTGGGTAATACCGTTGATGTCGCAATGACAGGGCAAGAAGCGCTATCGATGTTTAAGCCGGATGAATATGATTTAGTGTTATTAGATATTCAACTACCGGATATGACTGGGTTCGATATTTCAAGAAAATTACGTAAAGAATTTGACAGTAATGAACTCCCCCCTCTTATCGCTTTAACAGCAAATGTTTTGAAAGATAAAAAAGAGTATTTGGATGCGGGAATGAATGATGTGTTAAGCAAACCACTTTCTGTGGATGCACTTACCGCGATTATCAATAAATTCTGGGGTGATGGTGCGGTCTCTGTGCCATGTAATGAGTCATCGGAATTGTTGAATAAAAATGAAGAATTATTAGATATAGACATGCTGAATCAGTACATCGAACTTGTCGGACCTCAATTAATCACTGATGGTCTAGATGTTTTTGAAAAGATGATGCCAAGTTATATGTCAGTCCTTGAATCTAACTTAACAGCTCGTGATGAGAAGGGGATTTCAGAGGAAGGACATAAAATTAAAGGGGCTGCGGGTTCTATTGGTTTAAAACATTTACAGCAACTCGCTAAACAAATCCAATCATCGGAATTACCAGCTTGGTGGGACAATGTGCAAGAGTGGGTAGATGAGTTAGAAAGAGATTGGAGAAAGGATGTAGAAAGTTTAAGAAACTGGTTATCAGACGCTAGAAAAAAATAACCCCAACCGAAGGTTGGGGTGCGCGAATACTGCGCCAACACCAGGGAAACTTTTCTATCCGCTTTTTTTGATTCTCATTACATAGGCGAATAGGATGAAACTATTCCATACATCATACAAGCAACAAAATAGCAAAGATAAGTTTTTTTGTTACAAGAAACATTTAAATATGTGATGCCGATTGGTGTTTACACCTATAAATGGGTAACTAGTAATCTACTACAAACGGAGAAAGATATGAAATCAATTGCGGTAATTTTAAGTGGCTGTGGTGTATTTGATGGGAGCGAAATCCATGAATCAGTGCTCACAATGCTTGCTTTAAGCCAAAATAATGCTGAGGTTCATTATTTTTCACCTAATGATTTACAACCAACTGTAATTAATCATATTACAGGTGAAGAAAAATCAGAAAAAAGGAATATGATGGAGGAGTCTGCTCGTATTTCTCGTGGAAAAATCTCCCCTTTATCAGAAGCAAAGGCTGAAAACCTTGATGCTGTCATTATTCCTGGTGGCTTTGGTGCGGCGAAGAATTTATGCAATTTCGCAACAAAAGGGAGTGACTGTGAAATTAACAAAGATCTCTTAAGATTTGTACAAGCAATGCATCAGCAAAATAAGCCATTAGGTTTAATATGTATTGCACCTGTAATGTTACCAAAAATGTTAAATGCTCCAGTGAAATTAACAATTGGAAATGACGCAGAAACAGCGCGTGCAATTGAAAAAATGGGCGGTATCCATATAGATTGCCCAGTTGATGATATTGTTGTTGATGAAAAATACCGTGTTGTCACAACCCCTGCTTATATGCTTGCTCAATCTATTGCACAAGCACAGGTCGGTATTGAGAAACTGGTTAAGAAAGTCCTTGAGATGGCATAAATAGTAGGTAAAAACAGCAGATGGTACTGGTGAGAAAGTTAAAGAAACTATTAATTATTTTAATTGCTTTATGGTTGTTAACAGTTGTGCTGTTTTCTTTTTTGCCCGTGCCTTTTTCTGCTGTGATGGTTCAAAGACAAATTTCTGCTTGGAGTGAGTTTGATTTCTCTTATGTATCACATTCCACTTGGGTAAGTGAAGAAGAGATAGCTTCTGTGATGTATTTAGCCGTTATTGCCTCTGAAGATCAAAATTTCCCCAAACATTGGGGCTTTGATTTTGATGCTATTGAGAAAGTTTTCAAAAAAAATCATAACAACGGGAAAACATTACGTGGTGCATCGACTATTTCTCAGCAAACGGTCAAAAATCTCTTTTTATGGGATGGCCGTAGTTGGATAAGAAAAGGGCTTGAGACGGGAATGACGCCCGTTGTGGAGCTTATTTGGTCAAAAAAACGTATTTTAACGGTGTATCTGAATATTGTTGAATTTGGCGATGGGATCTTCGGTGTAGAGCAGGCTTCTCAACACTATTTTAGAAAGCCGGCGAAACAACTTACAAGCCATGAAGCTGCATTATTAGCCGCAGTATTACCTAATCCGCATATTTATCACGTAAATAAACCCTCTGCTTATACCCTAAAACGGCAACAGTGGATCTTAAATCAGATGCGGCTAATGGGTGGAATATCCTTTTTAAAGAAAAATAATTTGTAACACTTTTATAAGGTTGGAAACACTTTATTTTCTGGCTCTGCGATTTTTTCTGACATTTTATTTATTGTCGATGGATCATTAGCTTGACGAGATTGAATACGAAACTGTGATGGGGTCATGCCATATTTACGTTTAAAGGCATCACAAAAATAAGCATTACTGCCAAATCCACAACGATGGCTGATTTGAAATACAGAGTAATTAGAGAATGTAAGGTAGTTTAAGGCGATCCCCATTCTGACATCTAATAGCAATTGGCAGAATGAAACCCCTTCTTTATTTAAATGCCGACGTAATGTCGATGGTGTCGTAAATAATGTTTTTGCAACATCGTCTAAATGCCATTTTCGCTGTGGATCTTGTGTTATCAGATGTGTAATCGCCTGATTTTTCGGCTCATCATAGTTAAAACGAAAGATATTTAGAATATCCACACCCGCCTGATACACCGCCATTAAAATAAAGAATAAACACTGCTGCATAAACATGGTTTCTTGTGATGGAGAGCCATGTGGTAGCGGTAAACACTGTTTTAAAATTCCAAAATTACTTTTTATCACTTCAGGAGTTGATAAATGGTAAGAAGGAAGATGGCTTGTTAGTGGTGAGCTAGATTTAATGAAAGGCTTTAATAAAGAGAAAACAGATTGCAGCTCTGTTTCACATAACACAAGCGTGTGTAGTTCAATAGATTTATGCGTAAATTGGCTGACAATATCGCAAGAAACTTGACTGTATTTCGGAATAATCAGCGTTAAATGGCTAGATACATCAATAGTTTGTCCATTGATGCAAATTGTACCTTTTGCGCCACTAACCATCGCTATCATCGGGTTTTCGATGTAAAACGTTTTTAAAGATATTTGGTTAGAGGACAGGATATGTTTGTATTCCATGATCTCCGATATACCGTAGGCAAGTTAAGCATCAATCTTGCTTAAATGAACAATACTCAAAATTAGCTCATTTGTTGTATAAATTAATAAGCCACGTCTAGAATAATAATTGAGAGTTTATTCTAATTTAAACAGGTGTTGTCATGCAAAGCAGAATCAGCATGAAGCAGAATATAATCTTGTTGATAAAACATGACAATATAGATATTTGCTCATTTTTTATATTTATTTTAAACAGTGTTATTTTTTCTAAATAAATTGTTATTTATTCAAAACGCATTTTTCGTAATAAGGTGTAGAATCGCGCGTCACAGACGAAGGAGATTATCCTGTTCTTAGGATATCACTGTTTGTCTTTTATCCACACCCTATCCAACATTCATTAGCTTATTTTCTATTTGATTTTGAATGACTCAATCTTATGGATAGCGCTGTATGTATTCACGTATTTTCCTGATTTATTGATAATTTTGCCGAGTTGGCAGGAGTGAGTATGTCTGACTTTTCAGGAAAGGGTTGGCTTGCTGAAATCGTTTTACGCTATGAAGTAAAACGCGAAATAACACGTCTTACAGAAAAGCGCCATATCGGCCCATTAATGGTTCAGCGTCCTTTTTATCCTGAGCAAGGTATTGCACACACCTATTTGCTTCATCCCCCAGGTGGCGTGGTTGGTGGCGATAAGCTATTGATCAATATTGATGTGCAGCCTCAAGCGCACGCGTTGCTCACAACACCCGGAGCCACTAAGTTTTACCGTAGTGCAGGCGGTGTTGCTCGGCAAATTCAAACCTTAAAAGTGGCAGATAATGGCTTTTTAGAGTGGTTACCTCAAGAAAATATCTTTTTTCCTGAAGCTCAAGTTCGCCTAGAAACACATATTCATATTGCATCTACAGCCAGATTTATTGGCTGGGAAATCCAATGTTTTGGTCGCCCCGTTTTAAATGAATGGTTTGAAAATGGCAATGTAAAAGGGCGTTTAAATTTCTATATCGATGAAAAGCTGACATTAACTGAGTCGCTTTTTGTCGATGGTTTGCAAAAAAGATCGGCTGCCATGCGTGAATTTCCGATGTTGGGATCACTTTATATTTATCCTGCAACAGACGAATTAAAAAGCCTTATTCAACAAAGTATCGAGGTTTTCTCAGCCGCTTACGATCATGTTATTGAATATGGCTTAACGGATGTAGACGGTATTTTAGTTTTACGGTTATTAGGCTCTCAAACAGAGCCAATGATGGCGTGTTTTGCTCAAGTTTGGCAAACCGTTAGACAACACTGGTTAGGGTATTGCCCTGAGCCGCCTCGTATATGGGCGACATAATCGTTAATTTTAGGAGCAGAAATGGAATTAACACCAAGAGAAAAAGATAAATTACTGCTTTTTACCGCGGGTCTTGTTGCTGAAAGACGTTTAGCAAAAGGGCTTAAGCTTAATTATCCTGAAGCGGTTGCACTGATCAGTTGTGCCATTATGGAAGGGGCGAGAGAGGGTAAAACGGTTGCCCAACTAATGAGTGAAGGCCGCACTGTTTTGACAGCGGAACAAGTCATGGAAGGGGTGCCAGAAATGATCAAAGACATTCAAGTAGAATGCACATTCCCTGATGGCACAAAGCTTGTTTCTATTCACGATCCTATTGTGTAGGTAACAACATGATACCCGGTGAAATTAAAGTTAACCAAGCATTAGGCGATATCGAACTTAATGCAGGTCGAGAGACAAAAACAATACAGGTTGCCAATCATGGCGATAGACCGGTGCAAGTCGGCTCTCATTATCATTTTTATGAAGTGAATGACGCATTAAAATTTGAACGAGAAGGCACTTTGGGTTTTCGTTTAAATATTCCAGCGGGCATGGCGGTTCGCTTTGAACCCGGTCAAAGTCGCACAGTCGAATTAGTGGCTTTCGCAGGAAAACGTGAAATTTACGGTTTTCATGGCAAAGTGATGGGTAAATTGGAGAGTGAGAAAAAATGAAAACTATCTCACGTCAAGCTTATGCAGATATGTTTGGCCCCACAACTGGTGATCGTCTGCGATTAGCCGACACCGAGCTTTTTCTTGAAATTGAAAAAGATTTCACCACTTATGGCGAAGAGGTCAAGTTTGGTGGTGGTAAAGTTATCCGTGATGGCATGGGACAGAGCCAAGTCATCAATGCTGAATGTGTCGATGTGCTTATTACAAACGCCATTATTTTAGATCATTGGGGGATCGTAAAAGCGGATATCGGTATTAAAGATGGTCGCATTGTGGGTATCGGCAAAGCTGGTAATCCTGATGTACAGCCTAACGTGGATATTGTTGTAGGACCTGCCACTGAAGTGGTTGCAGGCGAAGGTAAAATTATTACTGCAGGTGGTGTTGATACGCATATTCACTTTATCTGCCCGCAACAAGCACAAGAAGGTTTAGTTTCTGGTGTCACCACGTTTATTGGTGGCGGTACAGGGCCAGTAGCCGGAACAAATGCAACGACAGTAACTCCGGGTATTTGGAACATGCACCGCATGTTAGAAGCGGTTGACGAGCTTCCGATTAACGTTGGTTTATTCGGTAAAGGCTGTGTGAGTCAACCTGAAGCCGTTCGTGAGCAAATTGAAGCGGGTGCTATTGGTCTAAAAATTCATGAAGATTGGGGCGCAACACCAATGGCAATTCATAACTGCCTTAATGTTGCCGATGAAATGGATGTGCAAGTTGCTATTCACTCTGACACTTTAAATGAAGGCGGTTTTTATGAAGAAACCGTGAAAGCAATTGCGGGTCGTGTGATCCACGTTTTCCACACCGAAGGCGCGGGAGGTGGGCACGCCCCCGATGTCATTAAATCAGTCGGAGAGCCAAATATTCTTCCTGCTTCAACCAATCCTACAATGCCTTATACCATTAACACGGTAGATGAGCATCTTGATATGTTGATGGTTTGCCATCACCTTGATCCTTCCATTCCTGAAGATGTGGCTTTTGCTGAATCTCGTATTCGCCGTGAAACTATCGCTGCGGAAGATATTTTGCATGATATGGGCGCTATTTCTGTTATGTCGTCAGACTCACAGGCAATGGGGCGTGTGGGCGAAGTTATTCTTCGCACTTGGCAATGTGCGCATAAAATGAAATTGCAACGTGGCACATTAGAAGGTGACACTCCTGAAAGCGATAATCATCGTATTAAACGTTATGTAGCAAAATACACGATTAACCCCGCATTAGCACACGGTATTGCACATGAAGTGGGATCAATAGAGAAAGGGAAACTTGCTGATCTGGTGTTATGGGAGCCGGCTTTCTTTGGTGTGAAACCCGCATTGATCATGAAAGGTGGCATGGTGGCTTATGCACCAATGGGTGATATTAATGCAGCTATTCCAACACCTCAACCTGTGCATTATCGTCCAATGTATGCATGTTTAGGCAAAGCGAAATATCAAACGTCGATGATCTTTATGTCGAAGGCAGGGATCGACGCAGGTGTGCCTGAAAAACTGGGCTTAAAGAGCTTAATTGGGCGTGTTAAAGGTTGTCGTAATATTACTAAGGCATCGATGGTCCACAATAGTTATGTGCCTCATATCGAGCTTGATCCTCAAACCTATATTGTGAAAGCGGATGGTGTGCCATTAGTGTGTGAGCCTGCAACACAATTACCCATGGCACAGCGCTATTTCCTCTTTTAATCAGCGTGTTACCGAGAATATAGAGAATGAAAAGATTTACTCAACTTATTGATAAACAAAAAGCACGTGAAACGGCAACGTCAGAAAAACAGGCGCTTACTTTGTGTTTGACGATGGATGAAAGAACCAAAAGCCGTTTAAAAGTGACATTAAGTGATGGGCAAGAAGCGGG
Source organism: Ardaris minthe (assembly GCA_018244935.1). Lineage (NCBI taxonomy): Eukaryota > Metazoa > Arthropoda > Insecta > Lepidoptera > Hesperiidae > Ardaris > Ardaris minthe. The sequence goes on along the minus strand of DWTR01000031.1, from coordinate 17,561 downwards.
GTTATTTTTGCCTCGTGGTACGGTGCTAAAAGAGGGCGATATCTTACTATCAGAAGATAATACGCTAGTAACAATTGAAGCGGCAAAAGAGCAAGTTTCAACCGTGTATAGTGACGATCCACTGTTATTGGCTCGTGTTTGTTACCACTTAGGCAATCGTCATGTTCCATTACAAATCGAAGCGGGTTGGTGTCGTTATTTTCATGATCATGTTTTAGATGATATGGCGAGAGGTTTAGGCGCTAATGTGGTGGTGGGTTTAGAGAAATACCAACCGGAGCCGGGCGCTTATGGCGGATCCTCAGGTGGTCATCATCATCACCACCATCACTCTCATGACGATCACCATCATCACTAATTATTTAAATAGAGAGCTTATTGATGCTTGCAGATCTGCGCTTATATCAATTAGTCAGTCCTTCTTTACCCGTAGGATCGTTTACTTATTCTCAAGGGTTAGAGTGGGCGATTGAAAAGGGGTGGGTTTGTTGTCCTCAAACATTAGCGGATTGGCTAAGTACCCAAATGGCCAGCTCGTTAGCAATGTTAGAGCTTCCTATCTTACGGCGATTACAAGAAAATTTAGCACAAGCCAAAATGAGTGAAGTGAGATATTGGTGTGATTTTATTGTCGCAAGTCGTGAAACGAAAGAGTTAAGACAAGAAGAGCGCCAACGAGGTATCGCTTTTGCTCGTTTACTTCCTCAATTAGATATTGAGTTAGATGACACTTTACAAGCATGTGTAAAACAGACACAACTTATGGCGTTTGCGTTAGCTGCGGTGAAATGGAATATTTCCTCTGAAAAGTTATGTTGTGCTTATGCTTGGGGTTGGCTTGAAAATACAGTGATGTCAGGCGTAAAGCTGATCCCATTAGGGCAAAGTGCGGGGCAGAAAATATTGTTTAGCTTAGCAGAGCAGATCCCTGCCATTGTTGAGCAATCCGCACATTGGCCAACGGAAGATATTGGGAGTTTTACGCCCGCACAAATTATTGCCAGTAGTCGCCATGAAACACAATACACTCGACTTTTTCGTTCATGAGAAATCTATATGCAAGAATATAATCAACCACTACGTATTGGTGTGGGTGGCCCTGTTGGATCAGGAAAAACCGCACTGTTAGAAGTTCTTTGTAAAGCAATGCGCGACACTTATGAAATCGCGGTTGTGACTAACGATATTTATACCCAAGAAGATGCCAAGATCTTAACGCGTGCTGAAGCATTAGATGCGGATCGTATTATTGGTGTCGAAACGGGAGGTTGTCCTCATACTGCTATTCGTGAAGATGCATCCATGAATCTTGCAGCAGTTGAAGAATTAGCCATGCGCCACAAAAATCTTGATATCGTTTTTGTGGAAAGCGGTGGTGATAACTTAAGTGCGACATTTAGCCCTGAGCTTGCTGATTTAACCATTTATGTTATTGATGTTGCCGAAGGTGAAAAAATTCCACGTAAAGGTGGCCCCGGTATTACCCATTCTGATCTACTCGTGATCAACAAGATCGATTTAGCCCCTTATGTTGGTGCATCATTAGAAGTTATGGAATCAGACACAGCAAGAATGCGTCCTGTAAAGCCTTATGTTTTCACAAATCTAAAAGAAAAAGTGGGCTTGGAAACGATTATCGATTTTATCATTGATAAAGGGATGTTAAGACGCTAACAGCTTGTTGAGTAAAGGCGAGTTTTAGTTGAGAAAGAAACTGCCAGTATCGGTCATTTTATTATAAAGACTGGTACTGGCAGGATAATCTAAAAGCGAAGTAAGCAGTGGGATCAGTTAAGGTAAGTAAATGCGGTGGTTACTTTTACTACCCCTTTGGTTTCGCTGGCAATTTTTGCAACAGCAGCCCCTTCTTGGCGAGTTAAAATACCAAATAAGAACACTTCACCATTTTCAGTGATCACTTTTACAGATGAGGATTTTACTGAATCACTGCCTAAAATTTGAGAGCGAACTTTGGTTGTTAGCCATGTATCTGAAGATGCTGTGCCTAATGTCACAGGCTCGCCTTGGCGTACTTCGTTGTAGACGTTATTCACCCCTTCAACCTGACTTGCGACTTGTTTTGCTGTATTCGCAACAGACATATCAGGGCTTTGACCCGTTAACAGAATATTGCCTTGATAAGCGGTAGCGACAATACGTGAATTGCTTTTCTTGATTTGTTCGTTTTTGTTTAGAGCACCAGAAACACGCGCTTCCAAGGTACCATCGTCAACTTGTTGCCCTAATGAGCGAGGATCGGTTGCAGTTTTACCCGCAACTGCGGCCGTGCCGACAACAGCTGCGCCGATACAACCTTGCAGTAAAAGTGCAGAACACAACACTGCAGTGATAGGAAGCAATTTCATAGTAACTCCTTAGTCATCCTGATGTGGGAATAATGTATTATCAATCAAATCACAGAGACAATTGACTGTTAGCATCTGAACTTCCTGTATTCTGACGGTGCGTTGAGATGGAATACGAATTTCAACGTCTTGAGGGCCTAATAATCCGGCAAGCTCTCCGCCATCATAACCTGTTAATGCAACAATGGTCATATCTCGTGTAACAGCAGCTTCAACGGCTTTAATAATACTTCTGCTGTTACCATGCGTTGAGATAGCAAGTAGCACATCTCCAGCTTGGCCTAATGCACGCACTTGTTTTGCATAGATTTCATCGTGCTGCTGATTCCCCATAATTGCAGTCATCACAACGCTATCTGTGTTTAACGATAATGCAGGCAAGCTTGGGCGCTCAGTTTCAAAACGATGGATCATGCTTGCGGCAAATCGCTGTGCTGTTGCTGCTGAGCTACCGTTTCCACAGCTTAATATTTTATGGCCGTTTAACAAAGATTGAACCATCATCATGGCGGCTCTGGAAATGGCATCTGGTAATGCTTCTGCTGCTGCAATTTGAGTTTGAATACTCTCTGTAAAGCAGACTTTGATTCTATCAAGCACGTTAAGACCTATATAATCTAATTTAACGAATAAATTCCGTATAATCGAGAATGTTTTTTAACCATATTAACTGGCGTTGATTAAATGCACAAATATCGAAACGACAGTCTGAAGTCTCGATACTTTCTTGGCGTTGCGCTAACCAACATTTTGCTGTCCGCCATAAACGACGCCGTTTTGCGGTCGTAATAGAGCTTATTGCATCACCAAATAAGATATTACGTCTAAAACGAACCTCAACAAATACCCATGTCTTCTTTTCCTGCATAATAAGATCAATTTCTCCACAGGGATATCGGACATTACGCTCAATCAATATTAATCCTTGTTGGCGTAAATATTTTAGCGCTTTTTGCTCATAGTATAGCCCTAAAAAATAAGGGCTTTTAGAAAAAATCATCCATGATTTCCTTCTTTATCTCACTCATAAAATAAACCGCCTTTATGGCGGTTTATTTTAATGATAACTAAATATATATATTACTGTACAACAGGTTCAATTTTACCTTGTTTAAACTGCATCCAAGGAAGTTCTCTATAAACAGTACAGTTGTTTTCAACACGCAATGAACCTGAAATACCATTAAAACGTAATGTGCCTTTTGTCAGATCATTGTAATTGTTTGCTAATGACCATGCATCAATTCCCATGGCATAAAGACGCATTAATGAGTAATCGTTCGCAAATTTGCTTGATGCTTTTTGCATTAACGGCAAATTAGCGCCAGTCATCAATGGAATATCACTAAATTGAATACCATCCATCTCCATACGGAAATCAGGGCCTGTTCCACCTTGGTTACTACGAGAACTAACATAAATTGGTGGACGTTTTTGGGTACTGATTGCCATATCAATCATTGGCTTAATTAAGGTTAATTCATCGCTAGTCGCAATGATGTAAACCGAATCAATGGCACCACCTGCAGAGGGAATAGATTGTGTCTCTAATGGTAAAGGTGCATTAGCTGTTGGTAAAACAGGTGTACCTGTCATACGAATACCCACACCACGGTTAATAGAGGCTTTTAAGCTATCAACAGAACTAAACGTTTGTTGTAAAACGGTGCCACCACCCGTACTTTGCCATTCATCAGCAAATGTTTGTGCCATTCTTTGGCCAAATTTATTATCAGGAACAATAATTAATGGGTTTGATTTTTGTTGCTGACGTAAATGTTGTGCCGCATTACGTGTTTCATCTTCTGGTGAAAGCGAGAAGAAGCACACTGTGGTTGCAGAAGGTATATTATCTAATTCATTGAGTGCTAATACAGGCAAACCACTTTGAAGCTCTATCGTCTTCATGACTTCAGGTTTTAGCAGTGGGCCGACAATTAAGTTAGCGCCGTCTTGCTGTACTTTTTTCAGTAAACTATCGATAGATTGGCTATTGGTATCATAAACAATCACTTGGCGAGAGTTTTGTGCAACAGGATCTAAGCGTAATGTTGTATCACCAGAAAATGTTGAGCTATCTTTTTCTTGATCTTGAGTCGCTTGCGTATTTTCGGTTGTTTCTTTTGCCGTATCTGTTGCCGGTGTTTCTGTATTATTGATGCCCAACTCTTCTAAAATTGATGCAAGGCTATCGTCATTTTTAGGCGCTTGTGGCGCTGGCATAGCTTGAGGTTGCGGTAAGCCACTTTGTGCATCAAGGAAACCTTGGCGAATAGCTTCACCAAAGACTTTCGCTTGCCCTGTTAAAGGTAATAATAATGCGATTTGGCTACTTGTACTCACAGAAGGCTGTGATAGACGTAATAGTGATGCAGGAAGGGTTAATGCAGCCGGATTACGAGGATAGCGAGTCTGCCATTCTCTGACTGCTGTTGATAACTTATCAGCATCATCTTTGTTGTATTCATAGGTATTCAGTAAATCTAACCAACCTTGCAGGGTATTTTCATCTGCTTTGATAACAACGCCACGGCGTTGCTCTGGTGTGAGTTTGGTTAGCGTGAGCCATGTATCATCAATATTTTTCTGATGTAGCTGAGGATCAGTAATTAATGTTTCTAACCCAATATAGGCTCTAATAACATCTAAAGATGCTAGCCCTTGAGCGTCATCAATCACTTTTTGAAATTGTTTCATCTCCATTTCTGCTTTTGCAGCTGGAGTGAGAGGTTGTTCTTGTTGCCCCGTCAGGGTACAACCTGACATAATCAGCGCAGAGAGTATCGCAGTATAGGATAAACCTGTTTTAAAACGCACAAAAATTGAGGAAAGCATACTGTACCCAGTGATGTTTTATAATTATGCTCAATTTTAAATCGGTCATTCGGAATAAACAATGAATCAACCTAATCGAGCAGCGGTAACGACATCCACACTGTACATAGTACCCACACCTATTGGTAATCTGGGCGATATCACCCAGCGGGCACTTGATGTGCTGTCTCATGTCGATTTAATTGCTGCAGAAGATACCCGTCATACAGGGCTTCTATTACAGCACTTTGCTATTAACGCACGTTTGTATGCGTTACATGATCATAATGAACAGCAAAAAGCGGATCAATTAATCAGCAAATTACAACAGGGGCTAAGTATCGCATTAGTCTCTGATGCAGGTACACCATTAATTAACGATCCTGGCTATCATTTAGTCAATCAATGTCGTAAGAATGGCATTAATGTTGTGCCATTACCCGGCGCTTGTGCTGCTATTACGGCACTTTCTGCGGCAGGGCTTCCTTCTGATCGTTTTTGTTATGAAGGCTTTTTACCAGCAAAAACAAAAAGTCGTCAGGATTGTTTACGCGCATTATCAGAAGAGCCTCGTACATTGATTTTTTATGAATCAACACATCGGCTGTTAGATAGTTTAGCTGATATGGTGACAGTTTGGGGTGAAGATCGCTACGTAGTATTAGCGAGAGAGTTAACAAAAACGTGGGAAACTATTCAAGGCATGCCTGTTGGTGAATTACTTAAATGGGTACTTGAAGATGAAAACCGTCGTAAAGGTGAAATGGTATTAATTGTTGAAGGTTATGAAAAACCCGTTGATGATGATTTTTCTCCAGAAATATTACGGACACTTGCGATTTTACAAAAAGAGTTACCACTAAAAAAAGCGGCTGCAGTCACCGCTGAGATTTATGGCGTGAAAAAAAATGCACTCTATAAACATGTCATTGAGCAAAATGGTGAAGCTTCAGGTGAGTAAAGTGATTTTTTAGCTTCTTTTGCTATACATTTTCTACCAAAATCCCTATAATCCGCACCCTGAGTTGACTAGACAACCGCTGCTTTATCGTTGTCCCTTCGGGGGAGACGGATAGAGGGGAGGAAAGTCCGGGCTCCACAGGGCAGGGTGCCAGATAACGTCTGGGAGGCGCGAGCCTACGACAAGTGCAGCAGAGAGTAAACCGCCGATGGCCTGTTTACAGGATCAGGTAAGGGTGAAAGGGTGCGGTAAGAGCGCACCGCGCAACTGGTAACAGTTTGTGGCATGGTAAACTCCACCCGGAGCAAGACCAAATAGGGGTTCTTATGGTGCGGCCCGCATTGAACCCGGGTAGGTTGCTGGAGCCAGCGCGCAAGTTCTGGCCTAGATGAATGGTTGTCCACGACAGAACCCGGCTTAACGGTCAACTCACCTCATAAAAAACCCTCGATTCACATTGTGTTTCGAGGGTTTTCTGTTTTTAAACCAATCTAAATCAACTGTCACGAAATAATATCAATAAACAAGCCACGAAACTCAGCCGAGCTTTTTAACGTGATACTGTGACTATCTTGGATAAAAGCCCCATCACCACACTGAATTTGCCCATTTTCGTGTGTTGACGTTTGCAAACAGGTACCACCTTTTATGGATTGTAAAAAGCCTTTTTGACCTTTTATTGGCAGTGTAATTTCATCGCTTGCTTGTAAATGAATATGATAAAGCCAAATTGTTTGCCTTAACATTAATGAGCCATCATCACCGGTAGGTGAAGCTAACAATTGATATTTTAAGTTTTCACCTAAAGCCAATTTTTGTGAAGCTAAACTTTCTTGTTGTGGACACGCATTTAACCATAACTGAATACGGGTTAACGGTGTATCAGGGCTGCTGTTTCTCTCTATATATGTATCAGTATTATGCGGTGAAATAAGTAAGCACTCATTTTCTTTTGCCGTCACTGTACGTCCCATATTATCAAGGTATGTCGCTTCTCCTTGAAGGATCAAGTTAACCACATCAACATGAGGATAAGTCTTTGCTTTAAATTCAGAATTTGGGGCAAGCACTTCTTGGTTGAGAACTCTTAGCGTGCCATAGTCTAAAAAATGAGGGTCAAAGTAGTGGCCAAAGGAAAATGTGTAGCGAGCTTGTAGCCAACCATAATCCGCTTTACCACATTGTTGTGCTGTTCTGTATTTTATCATAGCGGTATTTTTCGAGTAGATTATCAATATATTTATCATAGAGGTATGGACTGTCTATTGTTAGCAAGTTAATCTGGTGCCTATAATCAAATTATTTGATAGAGATAAGTATAATGAGTAAAGACAAAGCAATTACGTTGGAATCTTTACGAGTCATGGATGCCATTGATCGTAGAGGGAGTTTTGCAGCTGCAGCTGATGAACTAAATCGAGTTCCATCGGCACTCAGTTATACCATGCAAAAATTAGAAGAAGATTTAGATGTTGTCCTTTTTGACCGCTCTGGGCATAGAACTAAATTTACCAATGTCGGCAGAATGCTGCTTGATAGAGGGCGTATATTACTTGAGGCTGCTGACAAATTAACGTCAGATGCAGAAGCCTTAGCAAGAGGCTGGGAGCCTCATATCACCATTGTTTGTGAAGCGCTCACTCCTGCATCTAGACTCTTTCCTTTGGTTGATAAATTAGCTGAAAAATCCAATACCCAACTCTCTTTAGTGACAGAAGTCTTAGCCGGTGCTTGGGAAAGCTTAGAAAGCGGTAAGTGTGATATTGTGATTTCACCTGATATGCATTTTCGCACTTCATCAGAAATCAACTTTCGTCCTTTATACAATACCACTAGCGTTTATGTCGCCAGCCCAGATCACCCCATCCATAATGAACCTGAGCCATTAGCAGAAGAAACTCGCTTAAAATATCGAGGTATTGCCATTGCAGATACAGCAAGAGAGCGCCCAGTTTTAACTGTACTGCTATTAGATAAACAGCGTCGTTTAACGGTCAGTTCTATTGAAGATAAACGTCGTGCTTTAATTGCCGGTTTAGGTGTGGCGACGATGCCAATTGATTTAATTGAAGATGATATTAAAGAAGGGCGTTTGCGTGTTGTTGGCCCTGAATATCACCATGAAAATAATATTATTATGGCATGGCGAAGAGATAGTATGGGTGAAGCCAAATCATGGTGCTTACGTGAAATACCTAAACTTTTTGCGAACAATAAAAAATAGTTTTTATAGATAATTTTTTCTATTTTAGATATCGATAAAAATATAGATCCTAACATTAGGCGGAAGTTTCCGCCTAATTAAAAACAGATCACTCCACCGCCACTAATACACAGCCATTTAAACAACCGCATTGCACTTTATGTCCTTCTAATGCGACGGGGATATTGTTTATTTTCATCATGACATCGCCCTCAACAATTTTGCCTTTTTGCTGACAAGCGGGGCAATAGACTTCATCACCAAGGCAAGCTATTTCATAAAGTTGTTTCGCTAATAAAGAACCGCTTAATACGGTTCCTTTTGTATTGGTGGTGTCATTTTTTAAGATGATTTTTCGTCCTTGAATTGTGCTACGCATGTTTATATATCCTTTTATAAATTATTAACATCAAATTTAACTAAAAAATCTAAATAGAACGCTTAATTGCTTCTGATAATTTATCTTCGATTTCTTTACAGGGGGTAATGCGTTACAACCAGAAGAACTTGTTGTTCTATTTGTTTATCGAGATCTTTAGGAATAGGCGCTTCTCTAAAAATAGAATATTTTTTTCTTGTATACTTACCTTCAATCAAAGGTGCTAATCCATAAAATAAATATTTGGTAATATACCCTAATCCCCATGCTTTATCATTGCTGCTTCCGCCGCCTAAAAAACTAAACATCGTTAAGTTGGGATAATATTTATGTTCTATTAATTTTTGATTTTCATCAACGCGATATAAAATAAGTGCTAATGTCGGTTTAATATCTGCAAAATTGATTTGAGAATATTTAGCAACATAAACATTCATTTTCATATCCCAAGTATAAAATAATTGTTTTTCTCGGTCACATATTAGATAAGGTCGATTTCTTGCAATAAATCCAAAATAGATCATTGGTAATGAACATAATAGAGGGGCTAAAGATAAGAATAATTCAAGAGCAATACTTTTTTTGTATAGAAAGTCATTGTTATAGTAATTATAATGCCAAAAATCAAAAAAAGAGAGGTAGCCATTTTTTATATAAATATCTTCATAAGACTCTTTTATTTCTCTTTTTTTTGAAGTAAAAAACTGCTCGCTTATTAAACTTTTTTTATATTCTAAACTATTTAGAAATCTTTTTTCAGTTTGCTTCCAAGGTTCAATATAAATTGTTTTAACGCCATAGCTGAAAGCCCAAAGTAAACCGATAACAAAAGGGATCGCTAACATAGTCCTGCCATTAGAAAAAGCATGACGTATGACTAATCGTAAATTATCTATTTTTTCCACAAAATCAAGCGCACCAGCTTGATATTGAGTCATTTTTGATGTTTCTGTTTGTAATAGTGATTCACAATGATCACTGAGTTTGTGTTTTAGTTCCATCTAGGCTATCTCTTTATATTTATCATCAACAAAGAACCGCTTAATACGGTTCTTTTTGTATTGGTGGTGTAATTTTTTAAGATAATTTTTCGTCCTTGAATTGTGCTACATATTTTTAGCTTTTTCTTTATCGATTTCGACTAAAGTACGTTCTAATTGTTGCTCAAAATCAGTAGGGAGTGGGTTTTTATTAAACCAAAATAACGGTTTTCTTCGACTATAATTAGTCTGACTTATTGCATCTCGACCTTCTTTCATAAACGTATTAATAAAAGTCACAAAATGCTTATTTTCAGCCGTTCTACTAACTAAAAGACCTGTTGAGTATGAAATATTGGGTTTAAAATAGCCTTCTATTAATTTTCCTGTTTTTTTATCAAGACAATAAAGTTTTAAGAACATTAATGTGCCCGCATAACCAAATTCAGCATCACGATAACGCGTTACTAATAACTGTCTGGAATTCCAAACATAAAGAATTTGTCGTTTTCTATCCACTTTTAAAACTACCCAAGGCATATAAAAAATAATCAGCCCCATAAGTATCATTCCAATTAGTGGCATAGAAAATAATGCAACCTCTAGATAGATGGCATTTTTCGTTCCTTGATAAAATTCACCAGAATAATATGCTGTTAGGTAATCCCAATAAGTAACCTCTCGATTAAAATAAGGATAAATTTTATCATAAGTTTTTTTCCATCCTTCACTAAGATTTGAATATTCTTTTTTGTAATCCTTTTCAAAAACAATCACCATTTGTTGAAAATCTTCTCTTCCGTAGTAAATACTTTCAGCTTTATTATAGATCAGATAAAAAAAACTAAAAAATAATACGATAAAGATAGGAATTGCGATATTTTTAATAAGGTTTCGATTAGGTGAGTCAATTTCACATTTATCTTCAGTTAACTCATTTAAAAAATCAAAATCTTTTAATTTGATATTTTTATTGTAAGTATCTTGATCTTCTTTAAAGAGATTCATTTTTATTTTATGAGGATTATTTGTACCACTAAATAGACTTGCCATTAATTCACCTTATCATTAATAAAACCAATTAATTCTTGGTTAAGATCAAAATCTTTATATCGCCTTGGAGAGATAATGTTTTTCCCTTCATCAATCTTATAATACCAAAAAATTGATGGAATAGACTCTGTTGGATTATAAATATCTTGTTTATATTCAAAATCAAAATTAACAATAAAGTTTCCATCTTTATCAAAACAGTTTTTTTCTATAGAACTAGCCACTGCTTTTTCTAGTGATTGTTTAAAAAGCTCATTATATCTTTTATTATTTGATAAATAGTATCTTCTTGAATCAAACTCCATAAAAAAGGAAAGTTCTTTATAATACTTAGATAAATTATATTTCTCTGAATCATAGTCATCTGCATTAGAAAGATATATATTTTCAACTAATTTATATTCTATATCAGAAACACCAGGTTTAAAACTAGGCAATATAAATTTATAAGATACTTTTTTTTCATAATCCTTGTTATTAGAAGTAATATTCTTTATTTCTATTTCAACTTTAGGAGAAAAGAATATATTATAAAACTCTTGTAATTCCACTTCAAAATAATTTTCATTTTTGCTAAAATTATTGGCGTATAGTTTTAACTGATAGTCTATATCTTTTCTTCTACTATTTTTATCTTTTTTCCCATAAGCAATATATTGACTGCCTCTTCCCCAAAAGCAATTCTGTAATAATTTTTCCAATACTCCCCAATCATATTTTTTACTATAAATGTAACTACCTATTAATCCTAAAATACCACCAATAATCAGAACCCAACCAATTGGGTTATAAATATTTGCAACACCAACTTCGGTTCCTAACGCCAAAATACCTAAGGATAGTGCTAATGAACTAAAAGCTTCAGTAACTTTAGCCCAAGCTAAATCATCATTACCAATTGTATATGCTGAATAGGATTCAGATAAGGGAAGTGCAAATCCTAGAATAATAACTGTTTGCGTTAATCTATTTAAAGCTAATTTACTAAATCGAGAACTAACTTCAGGTAATTTAACCTTATTTAAAAATGTACTATATCTAGGATTAATAACAAGACTTGCATATTTTTGTATTGAATTTTGAATATCTACAAAAGCTTGTATACTTGCAAATAAATTATACCCTATTTGTAATATAAATATATTTTTTGCTTCCAGTGCTAATGGATTACTTTTTTCAAATTCAGTTGGATATTTAGCTGTAGCCAAACCTATAATCCCGCTGACAAGCCAAAAAACATCTTTTGCAATAAGTGTTGTCGCGCTTACATCATAAAAACTAAAATTTGAGTTTTTATTTAACTTTGAATTCTTACTTGTACTTAAATTTTCGGATATCCATTTAAAACTTGGCAAATTTATTACTACATTGTTACCTGCTCCTTTGATTCTTTCTTTCCAATTAAACATTTTTTCCATTACTTTTTGATTGTTTATTGAAAATGAAGATTGTTGTTTTAACTTATTTAGCAATTTATTAAATTGCGCTCCAGTCATTTCACTAAAATTAGTGTAACTTACATAAACACCAAAGTAAGATAAAATTGCAGGAAGGATCTTATTAGCGATTATATCCACTCCTTTTAAACTAATTCCTCTTGAATGAGCAGAAATATTCTTTAATTTATTATGAGTATGTGTAAACGCATAACCTAATGAATCCCAAAAAATAAAAATAGCAGATTTTACTACAGGAAGTATTTTTTCAATTAATTTCTCATTACTTTTATCTCTAACCTTGTCTTGAGATAAGATATAAAATATCACTTTTGCAAAGCCGGCTAAAAAATCATCGTCTTGCTTGAAAGAATATAATAAATCAAGCAATTCTTTTCCTGCTTTTGAACTATGTAATGGATGTAATAATGTAGAATGAAGTTCACAATAGCTAACTAGATCTCTTAAAAAATCACTATGCCAAACATTGCTTTTCTCTAGTTGTTCTTTTATTAAAAAAACATGATCTACATAGTTTTGAATTCCACCTATTTTAGGTGCTATCATAGGATCTGTTAAAAAATCTTGGTAGAGATTAACAATACCTAATTGAATTTTTTGAAAATCTAAATAACAACTTTCAATTTGTGCTGTATATTTATTCAACGCATCAAACTTTATACTTTTATCTAGGATCTCTTTTAGCTCTTTTCCAGCTTCAGGAGACATACTTTTATTTTTTGTTTGTTCATCAAGTTTTTTAATAAATGTCCCTACTGTATTAGGATAACTCCAATGCCCTTGAAATAAAGTATAAATACCGGTAATAAAGAGATAAAATGATAATATATCTTTTTGATATCCAATGGGATCATAAAGAATTACTAAAGTAGCGTTTTCATTTTCATCTAATGTTTTCTGAAGTTGATTAACAAGCTTCTTCGAATTTTGCGTAACACTTATATTTCCTGTTACTTCTGAAAAATATTCACCCGGTAGATCCCGTTTTATTTTCTTAGCTTCATCAATAAATGCTTCAAATTTTTTCTCCTCATTTTTATAGTCCTCGATAAGTGCAGAAATATTATCTGCCGTTGGTTTAATACAATAATCATTTTTTTCTAATGCTATTAAGTTAACGAATTGCATAAAAGATTTTCTATATTTTTTATTTTTTATAATCTTTTTTAAAACATAAGGAGATAACTCTATATCACTAAATAAAAAAGATGCATTAATAACATCTTTTTTTATTGTCAAATAAGGATATTGTTTTTTATCTTCACTAATAGTTAACTCACCTGATTTTTCATCTACAAAAACAGTATTCTTAATGAACTTTTCTTCTGCTGTCCCATTTTTTTTTGCAGATAAACTTTCAGAACTGTCATCACTATCATTATATAATTTTTCATTATAAGAATAATTTATTTGATGTTCGAAAATAACTAAATTGCCAGTTTTATTATTTCTTGTTGGAAACTGTCCTTCTTCAAAAATATAGATCCAGCCTTGTCGTAATAAACGAGCTGAAAATCCTCGGTTTTCATCAACACTACTTGCATTAAGCAATGTTTCTATAGATGGTGGTAATGCAGCCTTTGCATTTTCATTACCATATAAATTCGAATAAGCATACCTTACCGGATATACTGCTCTATGATCATCTTCACATGGACATACAACGGCGTCTGCCTGTAAATTACGAGGACTCATTTCATTTATTTTTTGAACAACATCAACTGTATTTGTCGTTTTTTCGGTTTCTGTTGTAATTTTATTTTCCGTCATGAGTTCACTCCTTGATTATCTGAACAATATATATAGCGATGATAGCTAAAAAGAACTTGGTTATGTTTATAAGGCATTGCGTATTCAGTCGCTTCTTCCCATTTTCGAAGATCATCTCCACTAATATAACGAGCCAATAAGGTATATAAAATAGCTTGTGTCTGTGTGATATCTTCTAGAAAACTTTGATTAGCTAATTTTAAGCAATAGTTATCTAATTCAATCGTATTATTATCATTTGCATCTGGTGAAAATTGAATAATTAATTGTTTTGCTTTCGCTATATTCTGTATTAATGTTAGATTTGAATAATATCTATACAATTTCTCATTAATAAATAATGATTCCTTGACTCCATCATGACTTAAATAATGAGAATTAAATGTAATTTTAATACCATCAATATATTCTTTATTATACCCATAGAATGCATTGATACCACTCACAACATTAAGAAGTTGCCCTTCCTTTAAGGACTCAATAAAAGGGATAAAATGGGTCACATCATAAAAACGGAAAAAATTCCATGTATTTAATTTTTGGTTATATAAATAAGTTAACTTTCGTAGTTGACGATGTAATTCAAAAAATGGTTTAGAACTATTTAAAAATAATCCTAATGTGCCTTTATTTGGCATACACATATAATCATTTAATAATCGTTGTCCTGCTTTATTAGATAAAATTTGTACTAGATAAGGTGCATTATCCTCTAAACTGGTTTGTGTTTCTCCTTGATAAAGAGGCTGCCAAGGTAAACAAGAACCATATAGCATAGGAACGAGTGATTGCCCTGTTTGTCGTAAATATTCTCCACTATCAATCACTAAATATAATGTACAGCCATTGATAAACTCAGGGGCGCCTGCTTGATAATAAATATCACCTTTTTCTGACGGAAGTGGATTTGTTAGGTTTTTTTCATCAATAAGAATAGCGTTTATTTGTTCACTATTTTGCTTACGAAGTTGACGAATTAAAGATAATTCAAGTTTATTACTGCTTTTTATAAACGTTATTGCAGGGGCAATATCATCATATACTGCGGTACTATATTGCTCTTTATATTGACTAAAATAGTGACGCATTTCACTGATAGCCTGATCTTCATTTTCCCCTAATAATGTCATATAACCACAGAATTCTTCACCATTTCGAATATAGTGACATTGCGCAATCCAATACTTTTGATAGATTTTATTTATTGTCGAAGTCATTATGGCGTATCCTGTTTTAACGCTTTTGCTCGACAATCTTCTGCTAGCGGTAGTCCTTCATTTACAGCAGACTCTAATGAAGGCACAACTTCAGGAGCGCCTCCAGTAATAGAAACATTTCCTCTTAACGTTATATTTCCGGTAATTGTGACACCTTGGGCATCAATTTGAATACTTCCTGATTTCCCTTTAATTAGCATGGTATCACTCGCTTGAAGCGTGTGTATTTTTGTATGGGAATGAATACCACCAGCAACCGTCAATTTATAATCATTTTGTATATCACACTGTTTATTTTCACCTACCTCTTGAAAATGACTAGCATAGATCACTTCTTTCCAATGATTATCAATCCGAGTAATGCGATCTTTACCAATTTGCTCGAATTGATTGGCACCTACGTTAAGAGTTTGCTCATTAACTATACGAATAAATTCATTATGACAAACCTCATGTTTACGATTATTCGCAACCTCATGAGATTCATCATTGCCAATATATTGGAATTTATTGTGATTAATATGTGTATTCTGATCCCTCTGCGCATGTAAATACACTTCTTCGCGTCCGCCGGCATCCTCAAATCGCAGTTCATTAAATCCTGTGCCTTTATGCGTTTTTGTACGAAAAGTGGTTCGGGTTTTATCTTTGGGTAAATCTAGTGGTGGGGCATTGCGACCGTTATAAGTACAGCCCGTAATAATCGGTCTATCAATATCACCATTTAAATAAGAGACAATCACTTCTTGCCCAATACGCGGGATCGCCATAAAGCCGTAGCCATCGCCATTCCAACCTTGTGCAACGCGCAACCAACACGAACCACTATGATCAGGCTTTCCGCGTCTATCCCAGTGAAAATAAACTTTTACCGCACCTTGTTCATCGGTATAAATCTCTTCACCTTCAGGTCCTACTACGGTCGCTAACTCGTCACCATCTGCCAGCGGTTTATAATGAAAAGGTGGACGCCATTCTTGTGTGCCTGGAATAAATGTCACGTGATTGCTCAACTGGGTGCCTTCACCGCCCCCGTTATCCGCAGAGGGCTGTACACCGTGATGCGAAACACTGATCACTTGCCAACGCGAATTCATTCTCGCACTTGGGTGATTGGTTAAGGTAAACACTTTGCCCGGCATTAGTGCAAAACAGTTGGTGCTTGCCGAGCCGGTTTGACGATGGTTTTGCGATTGTTCATAGCGCAGTTGATTCAAAGGTTGAGCATGGGCATCTTCTTGAAAACGTCCATAACTCTCAAAAACAGGATGTTGTTGATGAACGTCACCCGTTGTTTCTTGTGATAACGGGTAAGAAGGACGCATAGGGTTATAATCTTTATCGATGCGCACATCACTGCATAAACGTTCGGTATAGCGCCATGTGGTGGCAGTGGTGTCGGTAATATCGGTTTCTGCTTGTGGGTTATAGGTTAGCGTGATCCCCGCGGTCATCCCTAAATGGTTATCGCTATAAAACAGTTTTGGCCCTTCTTCAAACCAAAAGTTGATCCCCTCTTCAAAGGCTAGGCGACACCAAAATGCATAAGCAGACTCGCGCTTTTGAGTGATATAGCGACGAGTTTGATGCAGTTCAGGTTGATAAAACTGGTTGTCATATTTGATATGGGCTTCATCCAGCAATTGTTGAAGAATTTGTGGCACGGTTTTATTCTGGAAAATACGGCTATCTTGGTTCAGCGTCATCACCCACATTTCTGGGCGAATAACAAATTGATACCACGTTTTAACGCCATCAGTGTTACCTTGTTCGGCACTTGCCAACAAACCTTGAACAGTGCGAAGTGTTTTACCATCACGACTGACCGTTAACGATGAAGCTACGCCTAATTGATTGGAAAAATCGATGTCGTTTTGCTCGCTCACCGCGTGTATCGACAGAGTGAAAAGTTCTGATAACCCTTCGTTTAAATCGAATTGGGTGACTTGAAAGGTGCTTGCGGGTAAGCCGCCAATTTGGCAAGTAAACACTAACCCCGTGTGCAGTAATCCTTTACCTAACGTTTCGAGTAATTCACTGTATTTTTTAATGCGAGCTTGTTGTTCTGAGAATGTCATCCCCATTTTAAAGGAGGGTGATGATGTCGGATCATCTAATACCAAACGGGGTTTAGGGGTATTGTTAGCGTCATTCGTTGACATAAAAGCTCCCATTTAACTGTGACAAACACACAATAAAAAAGACAAAAAATAAGCCTAAAAAAGTATCTATTGAATAATAGGCTCATAAAAGAGCCTTTAATTGATTAGAGTAGCTTAAGTACTTTTAATAAGAAGTAAAGGAAGAGGCGGGGAGAACAAGCATTATATCCTCGTAGGATAAGTGACTTAGCGTAAAATA
>DWTR01000030.1:0-39767 GCA_018244935.1 Ardaris minthe | reverse complement strand
AGAATAGGTTTATTATGAAGTTTACAAGGAAAATACTCAGCACTCTTATTTTATTTTCGGGTGTTAATCATCTTGTCATCGCATCTGAAACAGATAAAGCGGTTCAATTTAGTAGTTTAAAAGTCTCATCAGCACAAAAAGAAACGCCAGAACAAAAAGCATTGGCAAAACCCGGTGCTTATAGTTCTATTGGTGAAATTAATAATCTTGGAACTGTTGAGCAAGCATTACGTTCAACACCGGGAACGTATACTCAAATGGATGTGAGTCAACCGGGTGTTAGTGTTAATATTCGTGGGCTTAGCGGTTTTGGGCGTGTGAATATGATGGTGGATGGTGTCACACAAACTATGTATAGCACATCACCTAGCCAATATGCGCATGGTGCGCAACCCTACAACCAATTTAATACCATGATCGATCCGAATTTTATTATTCAAATCGACATTTCTCGTGGTCAACAAGATGGCGAAAATAGTATTAATGCTCTGGCAGGAAGTGCCAACTTTAAAACTATTGGTGTAGAAGATATTATATTTAAAGGGAATTCATGGGGAGTAAGAAGTAAAGCGGCTGGTGGTACAAATGGCTTAGGTTATAACGGCATGGTTGCTTTTGCAGGGCAGCGCTCATTATTTAATGATAATGGTTCAGTTGGCGCAATGCTTGCGTTAAGTGGACATAAAATAGAATCGTCTTATAAAAATGGTGCTGGTTTTAATAGTGAAGAATTTTCTACAAGTAAAGAATTTAATCAAAGACCACACTCAGAACTCACCAAAATAAATATAAAACCAAATGATTCTCATGAATTAGAATTAAGTGGTCGTTTTTATAACAATGATTTTAATCGCCGTAAAATTGATGCTAAAGATTATTATGCAAAATATCGCTATACACCATTAAATGATCTATTTGATAGCGAAATTCTGCTTAGCCACAGCCAAGCATCGCAAAAATTTGCGGGTGATTCTCTTGTGAGTTTACGTGAAGCAAACGCCAAAAATATCTCTGACTCATTAGTGGCCAAAAATACCAGTCGCTTTAATTACGGTGAACTGGATATGGCGTTAACGCTTGGCTCCAAATTAATGTCAACGGAATATAAACGCAGTGTTACTGCGCCTTCTACTGATCCGTGGCAATCACAAAATATGGTTGAATATAATACGTTTGCACCGCAAGGAAAAAACGATTTAACCAGCTTCTTCTCACAAATGAAATTTGAATACGATATTTATACGCTAGATCTCAATTTAAATTATGTCGATTATCATATTAAAGGGCGTAAACCTGCTTGTGATCCAACAGCTGCCTGTTTCCCTGAAGGTGAAATGAATGTCAATCGCCATGATAGAAATTGGGACCCAGGAATGCTGCTTTCCGCTGAAATTATTCCTGAATTTCAGCCATTTGTAAGCTATGCACAAACGATGAGAGCGCCTACATCGCAAGAAATCTTCTTTGCCAATGAAGGTGGTGCATCAATGAACCCATTTTTAAAAAGCGAAAAAGCAGATACTGTTCAATTGGGTTTTAATAGCTATCGCCCTGATTTAATTATTGAAGGCGACAGCTTACGATTTAAAGGATTGTGGTATCACACAAAAGTCAAAAACTACATTTCTAGTGAATCTTATTTTGTATGCAAAGGTGGAGTGCGTTGTAAAAATGACGGCTCTTTAACGGATGATGATTATGCAGGAATAGAATATGATGGCAATATTTTCCTGTATACCAATAGCCTTGAGCCAGTAACCTTGCGTGGTTATGAGCTTCAAGCAAATTATGATGCTGGTGTATTTTACACAAACCTTTCTTATAGCGATCAGCGAACATCTCAACCAACTTCGATTGCCAGTACAGACTTTGGGCAAACCCCCGCTTCTGAATTACCTAAATATTATGCCACTATTGATACCGGTGTTCGCTTCTTTGATGACCAGTCATTAGAACTAGGCACTGTGATCCAAATAACGGGAAAATCGCGTAAATCCTCACCTGAAGGTATAGATTACGACACGGGTAAAGTGCCTATGGTGCAACAAGATAATATTCCAACGGTTATTGATCTTTATAGTAATTACAGAATTAATAAAAACATTTCGTTGAAGTTTGCAGTGCATAATTTAATGAATAAAAACTATTCTAATGCACTTGATAGAAGTAATTCAGCGCCAATAATGCAAGATCCGGGAAGTAATACTCAAACAGCTCGAGGTCGAAGCTACTTATTTGCAGGAGAAGTACGTTTTTAGTATTCAATGATAGTTATCTGAATAAAGAATAAAAAACGGCATCAAATATGATTTTGATGCCGTTTTTCTTTTGTATCGAATTAAACAAGAAGCAGAGGTTAATTGTCACTTTTAGTGGTTGTTTTACGTTTAGCTCTTATTTTTTGTGTTTTAACCACTTCACTGGTGATCCAACCATCTTCAACACGGGTTTTTAATGGATCGCCCACTTTCACTTGTTTGGTATTTTTCAGCACTTCTCCAGACTCTGTTTCGCTAATACTGTAACCGCGAGAAAGTGTTGCGAGAGGACTCACACTTTCTAAACGAGAGCAGCTAATAGCGAATTGTTCACGTTGACGAGATAACTGTAGTGAAATACTTTCTCTCATACGGTAAATCAACTGCTGTTGTTGGCGAAGTAATGCTTGAATTTGTGAACTAGGCTCTTGGTAATTAAGGCGTTTTTGTAGTTGTGTTTGTTGGTGTTGTTTGGTTTGCAATAGTCGCTGAAAACTAGTCACTAAACGCTGTTGTGTGGAAGCTAATACATTTTGCTGACGAGCAAGACGTAAATGAGGATGCTGTTGCTGCAAACGATGATGAAGCTGTGTTATTGCGCGTAATTTTTTTGCTAAATAGTAATCCATCGCCATTTCAAGGCGTTGTTGCTGCGATTGTAATTGGCGCAATAACTCAAGTTTGTTACGACTAATAAGCTCTGCGGCAGCAGAAGGGGTTGGCGCTCTAAGGTCGGCAATAAAATCAGCAATGGTCACATCGGTTTCATGACCAACTGCACTTACAATTGGAATTTCACTGGCAAAAATAGCACGAGCAACGCGTTCATCATTAAATGCCCAGAGATCTTCTAACGAACCGCCACCACGACCAACAATTAAAACATCACACTCTTTACGGCGGTTAGCAAGTTCGATGGCATGAACAATCTGCATAGGCGCTTCAGCACCTTGAACAGCGGTTGGGTAGATAAGCACAGGCAAAGAAGGATCACGACGACGAAGAATATTTAAGATGTCATGTAGTGCTGCTCCGGTTGATGAAGTAATAACACCAATCTGTTTAGCGGGAGATGGTAGGGTTTTTTTATGAATAGCATCAAATAACCCCTCCGCACTGAGTTTTTGTTTTAAAAGCTCAAATTGTTGTTGTAATAGCCCGTCACCAGCAGGTTGCATACTCTCAACAATCAATTGGTAATCGCCTCGTGGCTCATACAATGTAATTGTTGCGCGAACTAAAACTTGCTGACCATGCTGAGGGCGAAAAGTAACTTTAGTATTTTGCCCACGAAACATCGCCGCTCTAATTTGGGCATTCGTATCCTTTAACGTAAAATACCAGTGACCAGAAGAAGGTTGAGTAAAATTGGAAATTTCAGCGCTGATCCAAATGCGACCCATTTCCATTTCTAATAACTGGCGGACGGTCTTATTTAGACGGCTAACAGTAAAAATATTATTGTTTATCGGTAGTGTCATGTGAGCCAGATCAAATTTTAAAACAAAGACTTAATTGATTGATACTACCTAAGTTAGTGGCAGGATCAATAAAAATTTTGAAAAAAAGCTAGAAGCAACCGATTACGGTGTGTATAATTCCGCGGCAATATTTTCTATTTCCTAAAAGCCGCCTTGGTGAGATATTGCTATGTTACGAATTAAAAAAGAAGCACTTACATTTGATGATGTTTTGTTAGTTCCTGCACACTCCACTGTTCTTCCTAATACTGCCGACTTGTCTACTCAACTGACTGAAACAATCCGCCTAAATGTTCCTATGCTTTCTGCTGCAATGGATACTGTGACTGAAGCGCCTTTAGCTATCGCATTAGCTCAAGAAGGTGGAATTGGTTTTATCCACAAAAACATGTCTATCGAACGCCAAGCTGAAGAAGTTCGTCGTGTGAAAAAACATGAAAGTGGTGTTGTCACTGATCCTATCACCGTAACACCAGAAACTTCTTTACGTGAAGTTCAAGCAATGACTGAACGCAATGGCTTTGCGGGCTACCCAGTTGTAACTAATGACAACGAATTAGTGGGTATTATTACGGGTCGTGATGTTCGTTTTGTTACTGATTTAGACCAACCAGTTACTGCGGTAATGACACCAAAAGATCGCTTAGTGACTGTACAAGAAGGCGAAGCACGCGATGTTGTTATGCAAAGAATGCATGAAAAACGTGTAGAGAAAGCCTTAGTGGTTGATAACCACTTCCACCTGAAAGGCATGATCACTGTAAAAGACTTCAAAAAAGCAGAGCGTAAACCAAACGCATGTAAAGATGAACACGGTCGTTTACGTGTAGGCGCTGCTGTTGGTGCAGGTGCTGGTAACGAAGAACGCGTAGCAGCATTAGTTGCCGCTGGCGTTGATATTTTACTTATTGACTCGTCTCACGGTCACTCTGAAGGTGTATTACAGCGTATTCGTGATACTCGTGCATTATATCCAAATCTACCTATTATTGGTGGTAACGTTGCAACCGCAGAAGGTGCTTTAGCGCTGGCAGATGCAGGTGTAAGTGCGGTTAAAGTTGGTATTGGCCCTGGTTCAATTTGTACAACACGTATCGTAACTGGTGTTGGTGTACCACAAATTACTGCTATTGCAGATGCAGTTGAAGCACTGAAAGATCGCAATATTCCTGTTATTGCAGATGGTGGTATTCGTTTCTCTGGCGATATCGCAAAAGCATTAGCAGCAGGTG
Organism: Ardaris minthe; assembly: GCA_018244935.1. Lineage (NCBI taxonomy): Eukaryota > Metazoa > Arthropoda > Insecta > Lepidoptera > Hesperiidae > Ardaris > Ardaris minthe. The sequence goes on along the minus strand of DWTR01000030.1, from coordinate 34,796 downwards.
CAGCTTGCGTTATGGTGGGTTCAATGTTTGCAGGTACTGAAGAATCTCCGGGCGAAATCGAACTATTCCAAGGCCGTTCTTATAAATCCTATCGTGGCATGGGCTCGTTAGGTGCAATGTCTAAAGGTTCATCAGATCGTTACTTCCAAACCGACAATGCAGCAGACAAATTAGTACCAGAAGGTATTGAAGGTCGCGTTGCTTATAAAGGTTTATTAAAAACTATCGTTCACCAACAAATGGGTGGTTTACGCTCATGCATGGGCTTAACAGGCTGCGCAACAATTAAAGAATTGAATACCAAAGCTGAATTTGTCCGTATCAGTGGTGCGGGTATTCAAGAAAGCCATGTCCATGATGTCACCATCACCAAAGAATCACCTAACTATCGCTTAGGTATGTAATTTATTCCGAGAAAGGCTTGTTTTGATTGTAAATTAGCAAGCCTTTCAACTTTATGACTTTATCTGTTTTGGAATTCACCACAAATGACAGCAAATATCCATAATCATCGCATTCTTATCCTTGATTTCGGTTCACAGTATACGCAGCTTATTGCTCGTCGTATCCGTGAAATCGGCGTTTATTGTGAACTCTGGGCATGGGATGTTACAGAAGAACAAATTCGTGAATTTAATCCTAATGGTATTATTCTGTCTGGTGGCCCTGAAAGTACGACTGAAGACAACAGCCCTCGTGCGCCAGAATACGTATTTAATGCAGGCGTTCCTGTATTAGGAATTTGTTATGGTATGCAAACGATGTCGATGCAATTAGGTGGCGATGTCGAAGTTTCTGGTGAGCGTGAATTTGGTTATTCTCAAGTTGAAATTCGTGAAACTTGTGCTCTGTTTAATGATATTCAAGATTCAGTTAGCGAAGATGGCAAACCATTATTAGATGTGTGGATGAGCCACGGTGACAAAGTTACTGCTATTCCATCAGACTTTGTAACAGTAGCCAGCACTGAAACTTGCCCATTTGCTATTATGGCGAATGAAGAGAAACGTTTTTATGGTGTTCAATTCCACCCAGAAGTGACACACACCCATCAAGGTTTAGCGATTTTAAAACGTTTCGTTTTAGATATTTGTGGATGTGATGCTCTGTGGACTTCTGCTGCAATTATTGAAGACACGGTTGCTCGTTTAAAAGATCAAATTGGTGATGATCACGTTATTTTAGCGTTATCAGGCGGTGTTGACTCTTCAGTGACAGCATTATTGTTAAACCGTGCGATTGGTAAACGTTTAACATGTGTATTTGTTGATAACGGCTTATTGCGTCTGAATGAAGCAGAGCAAGTCATGGAAATGTTTAAAGGCAAATTTGACCTAAATATTATCCATGTTGAAGCAGAAGAACGTTTCTTAACTGCGTTGAAGGGCGAAAACGATCCTGAGAAAAAACGCAAAATCATTGGTCATACATTCATTGAAATCTTTGATGAAGAAGCTGTTAAACAGCCACAAGTTAAGTGGTTAGCACAAGGTACTATTTACCCAGATGTGATCGAATCTGCAGCATCTGCAACAGGTAAAGCTCATGTGATTAAATCACACCATAATGTGGGTGGTTTACCTGATGATATGAAACTGGGTTTAGTGGAGCCATTAAAAGAACTGTTTAAAGATGAAGTTCGTAAAATCGGTTTAGAGTTAGGCTTACCTTACGATATGCTTTATCGTCATCCATTCCCGGGTCCTGGTTTAGGGGTTCGTGTATTAGGTGAGATCAAGAAAGAGTACTGTGATTTATTACGTCGTGCGGATGCAATCTTTATTGAAGAATTACATAAAGCTGACTTATATAACAAAGTAAGCCAAGCATTTACCGTGTTCTTACCTGTGCGTTCAGTGGGCGTTATGGGCGACGGTCGTAAATATGACTGGGTTGTTTCATTACGTGCAGTTGAAACAGTGGACTTTATGACAGCGCATTGGGCGCATTTACCTTATGACTTCTTAGGTCGTGTTTCTAACCGTATTATCAATGAAGTTAGCGGTATTTCCCGCGTTGTTTATGATATCAGCGGTAAACCACCAGCAACAATTGAGTGGGAATAAAATACCGTTTATCAGCAATAGTTGATAAAGGTTAAAAAACCAAGAGCCATCAGTAAGTTACTGGTGGCTTTTTTGTTTTCTATGGTTGGTAATGGTTGACAAGAACCGAAAAAAATGACGGTATAGGAGCACAAAATTACCTGTATACCACATGGCAAGAACTGCGTTATCAGATGGAATAGAATGAATAGGGATATGAGTTAAATTGAAGAGGGAAGTTGTTGGATAATGATTTTTAGCAGCGCCGTTTGAAACTTTATTTTTGTAATCCCACGGAGGATCACAATAGATAAGGTCGTATTTTTTCATTCGTTCCCTTTATAAAAAGTTATCCAATGTATTTTATCGTTTTTCCCTATACATTGAACGGCAGTTGGTTTTTCATTAGTTAAAGCTAATATTTGTTTAACAGGTATTTGAGTTTCATTCCACTTAAACAATAAGGTTCCATTTGGCTTTAACACGCGAAATACTTCAGAAAATCCTTTTTTTAAATCTTCTCTCCATGAGTCTTTATTTAACAAATCGTATTTTTTAAACATCCAGCTATTTTTACCACCTCTAATTAAATGAGGTGGTAAAAATAGCACTTGATAAAATGAATTATTTTGGAAAGGAAGATTTTTAAAATCAGAAATAATATCTGGTGTTATATTTAAAATTCTTCCGTCACATAAAATATGCTCTTCGGCTCTAATGTCATTAAATAAAACTCGGTCATCTTGTTTATCAAAATAAAACATGCGAGAACCACAACACATATCAAGTATTAGCTTTATTGTATCCTCTAAATTTTAGGTATAAAAAACCCTGCTAGTGCAGGGCGTTGATTATTTAATCCACAATAAATACCATTTCTTCTTTTTATTGGGTTTATCATCTATTTCTCTTAGCGACTTTGTTTCTTCCCATTCTTTTTTTAGTAACTTTTTTAATTTTTCTCTACTGTCAGCAATATGTTTCTTCATATCTTTTAATGATGGTTTTTCTTCAGTAGAATTGAAAAATGAGTTAACTTCACTTAGTGAATCCCTGAACTCCTCAGCTTCGACCTCTTCATTATTGTCCCTTTTAAATGGCAATAATAAATCTATATACACGAATTTTTTACTTAAGGAAAACATCCTGCTTTTGTATTCTTCTCTCATTTCCAACTTAAACTCATCGTTTTTTGAATTTGTATATACAATTATAAGATTGATATCAGAAAAGTAATCTGCACAGGATTTTCTTAAATCATTAATCCATTCTTGACGCATTGGGGCTATATTATTTGTTATCATTTGCTGGCGAAGTGCTTTTTTATTTTCCTTAAGTTTTTTGCTCTCATAAAAATATTTAGTGAAAAATCCTATAGCACCACCAATTACTAAACAAATAGCACCTATTATTGCTGTCAGCATTGTAACAATATCTTTATCGGTAGCTAAGTGTGATACCTCATTCATATCCATTATCCTTAACATAAATTAAAACCGAAATCATACTCACATCCATGTGATTATTCCACCCACATAAGACTTTAACAATCACTAACAAACTGCCCAGCTTCATTACGCTTACGTTCGGTATAACATTTAGGTGTCTCTCTTGATTGAGAACGCTTTTTCAACCACTCATCAACTTCTTCCGCTTCCCATGCTACGCACCGCACCGATAAATACATACGCTTTAGGCAATCACCTTTCTTCTCTAAGGTGCGAATAGTTGAGCGAGAAAGCCCTGTTTTTTTCAAAATATCAGGCATACGAATAGGGTTGATAGGTAATTTAATATTCATATTTAAACTCCTGCGGAGCTGTATCGCTCCGCTTTAAATAGGAGCACTGGTAACGCCTGATTACATGGAGCGTCTACGTGATTTAGATATCAAAAAAGAAGCATCACTGATGACCAAGAAGCCAGCAAAACCTACGGATAAGCATGTTATCTGTCAGAAAGGCTTACTAACCTACGTCAGAAAGAGCTTACCACCGTTACAGCATGGAAAGATTGCTGATATTCATAACCGTATGAACGCAATGCTGGTGGCGGTACGCGTATGAAACAGCAAATTTATTATATCAGCCCTGTATCAAAATCACGTATGACACAGCGTGACGCATGGAAGAAAAGACCGGTTGTCGTTAAGTACCACGCTTTTTGTGACGAGATGAGAGCTAACCATTTTACGTTACCGGAAAGCGGTGCTCACCTAACGTTTGTTATCCCTATGCCTAAATCATGGAGCAAGAAGAAACGCATTGAGATAAATAGTAAACCCCACCAGCAACGCCCAGATGTCGATAACCTGATTAAAGCTGTTATGGATGCCATCTTTGATGAAGATTGCCGAGTGTGGAATATCAGCGCGTCAAAGCTTTGGGGTGAACAAGGGAAGATAGGGGTAACGTTACCTGAAAATACAGAAAATCATGAACTTATTACCATTCGTTAAGTTCGTGACTGAGTTAATTAATCATTGAATGAGTTTGGGAAGAAATTATGAGCCAAGCATATTGATGCTATTAGGCTTATTCAATAAATCAAACAACCGTGACATGTCACGCAAAGGCAAATGATGAAAATTAAAACTTCAAAACTAAATGGATTGGCGCTTGATTGGGCGGTAGGTCAAGCCGTTGGCGTTGATGTTCGTATTGGCAAAGAGTTTGTTGTTGATGCTAATAACTGCGTATATAGCCCATCTAGTAGTTGGGCTATATGTGGTGAGTTTGTTGATACGTACGCTATCGAACTTATCAATGAGATGGTTAGTGATGACTGTGAGCATTACCAACTTGAATGGAATGCCATTTGTAGTTATTTGCAAGATGATTACTACGATGGCGACACACCTCAAGAGGCTATTTGTCGAGCTACTGTCGCGGTGGTGTTGGGTGGTGAAGTCAATGTGCCAAAGGAGCTAGTAAATGGCTAAATCACTAGCAGAGCGCAAAACAGTGCAACGTAAACGCTAGTGTGATGTTGGTTTGGATACTCTACAATGGCAGGTGGAAGCCCAAGAACACGAAAAGATTAAGCGTAATTGTGCTTTGCGTAGACTAGGGCGTGAACCGTATGACGAATCTGAATACATTCAGATGCTCATTCGTAACAATAATGCATGGCTTAAGCGTGAGGTTGCAGAGCTATCAAAGCGGTGCTGTGGTAAGTGCAGTGAGCGGCTACCAGTAGCTAATTGCTGTCTGTCTGGTGCCGCTGAGTGTTGGAACACTAAAGGATGGTATGAACTTAGATTGATAGTGAAGTGATTAATTTTCAACCAACTAGGCGTTATAATTTATTTTGCTACGGTAATTATCATATATATCTATTAAAACAGAGTCTTCTTCTACTGCTTTCCATCTAGAATAGAAATAATCATCATTTGTTAGATCTAGTATAACTCTGCACACACCTTCCATTGACCATAACGGTAGTGGCCTATGAATCCTTGCAACAACTTCGTGCTCCATATCATTAAGAAACGGTAAGCATTTTTGTATTCTGTTATCAAAATCACTAACAGATGAGTTGTATTCTTTTAGTTCATATAAAAGTTTTGGTATTGATTCATCAATTATTTCTCTATAAGGAAAATAATGATTAATTAATTTAACTAATGTATCTGAGTTTAGTTCTAGCTTTTTGAATTCTGAGCTCTCAGCTTCATTTTCATGAATGTATTCGTCTTTCATTTTTTTTATACGCGAAAATTGCTCATCAGCAAGCTCGATGAGAGCACTTAGTTGACTAAATGTTCTTCTCATATGCCTTGGCGCATCGGATTCATGTTTATAAAGAGTTTTATGGCTAATTGCTGCCCATGTATGCATTAAAATAGTTCTGATTTGTATTTCGAATTTTAAACCTTCTAGTTCATGATAAATAGGGTTTTGCAACCAATTGTCTTTAAATCTAGTGATGAAGTGACTTGAAGAATACCCGAATTTTTCAACATCAGATTCCTCTTTTTTGTCAGAGGCTGATACAATGTCGAAGTTTGTATTAATTAGTTCTCTTAGTTTTTGTAGGTCCGATTCGTAATAACAAATAATTCTAAGCCCACAAATATCTTCAATATCACTTAAAACTTTATAGTTTGATTTTCTTTGCAGTTTTTCTTTAAATGAGTTTTCATCTTTTAATCTTGCTTCAATTGAAAATATTTCAATATCTTTATTCCGTAATAATGACTCTATGGAGTGCTTTGCTTGTATTAGCAAACTATCATATAAATGTTTTTTGCTTTTGTACTCTTCTATCAAGTCGATCATAGGAAACCTTTTATTGTGAATATTTTCTATATTGTAGTTAGTTGTCATTTTATTAAAAGATAGATTTTTTCATATGTAATTAATTTTTCCTTTATGGCTTTAATGTTATTATTTTGATGCAAGCAATAACCAAAGAGGTGATGATTATGACTATCAAAAGACCAAGAAAGAAACCTGCATGACAGCCAACGCCTATCAACGACAAGATGGAACGTTTCTGTCAGGAATATATCAAATCCCTCGAATAATCAAACTGATGCTGCAATCTCTGCTGGATATGCATCTGGCAGAGCTTGCAAACGCGCATCACAGCTAATGGCTGACTCCCGTATTCAAGAGCGTATCGCACAACTTATGCAGCAGCGCAATAAGCGCACCAAGATGAGTGCTGACAATGTTCTCAGGCGTTTGGTCGATATGCTGGATGCGGATATTGCCGATATTCTCAATGAGAAAGGCGATATTAAACCAATATCTGAATGGTCACCTATTTGGCGTAAAAGTGTTGCTGCATTCGATATCATCGATATTGACGGTGATACACGCATTAAAAAAGTAAAGTTGCTGGATAAAATTAAGGTACTTGAGCTGATTGGTAAGCATGTTGATATCAATGCCTTTAGAGACAGGGTACAGGTTGATGTAAACGTATCGCTTGCTGATAAGTTGGCATCTGCTCGTAAACGCGCTCAGCAAGGGAGCATTGAGTAATGTCAGAAGCTTTACAGAAGTCACCAGAAGAACAACTCATTGAAGATATCGCATCATTTACGCATGATCTATTAGGTTATGCATATTACGCATTTCCGTGGGGTGAAGCTGGTGGAGAGCTTGAAGAATACAATGGCCCTCGTCAGTGGCAAGCCGAAGCATTAAATGAAATCGGTGAACATCTACGCAATCCAAAGACACGCCACCAGCCATTGTTACTTGCTCGAGCTTCTGGTCATGGTATTGGTAAATCTGCATTTATTTCAATGATCATCAAGTGGGGTATGGATACCTGCGAAGATTGTAAGGTAGTCGTCACTGCTAACACCGAAAATCAGCTACGCACTAAAACACAGCCAGCAGTAATTTGTTTGCTTCAAGATCTTGTTAGCAGTGAATATGCTCAGTTACATTTCAGCCCGACCACGGTAAAACTTTCTTGCTGCTTGGATCCCTCATGGGTAATTAATAGCAGGAACCATCCATCAAAAGATTCAACGAAAGAACGATATCCTTTGCTATCGCTTTTGTCGGTTTTTCCATATATAAAATAGTGCTCTAAATTAATCTTAATTTCACAATGGTCTGATTTACCCTTCACAGAGCCATTTGCGGGAACAAATAAATCTGTAGACTGACTTAGCCTAATAGCATTAACTGCATTTTTATAAGAATTTATTTCAGTATAGGATTTAATAATAAGAGGAAGAGTAGTTCCTTTAGTATTCATAACTCCAATCGCAATTCGATCTTTACTTGGCTTTGGAACATAGACCTCAAGGTCATCATAATTCACCAAATATGATGACCCGTCTATATTTTGTATTGAAATAGCTAACGTTCTTTCCCATCCGATATCCAAAATTACTAAAGACTTATTTAAATCAAGCTCAGATAATTCCTTTTGATAATTGAATACCAAAAGTCCGAATCCCAGAGGGTCACCTTTTTCTATCAGACACAAAGCTAATCCTAAGTTTGCGACGATGTTTTTTGGGGTATCAAGCAAGCACCGTTCAAATAGTTTACTTGCTTCATCTGTCTTCCCATAAAAGCGTTTTATTTCACCTTTTTGTGACAATGCTTCTGGAAGTCCAGGCTCTAGGAGTAAAGCAATATCAATATATTTAGCAGCCTCGGAAATTACACCCTGGTGAAAATAGCAAATGCTAAGATTTAAATACGGGTAGCTTAACTTAGGAGCTAGCTCTATTGATTTCTCAAAATAACTTATCGCATCATCAATATTTTTCAAATTCAAGTGGGTGACACCGATATTATAAATAATGAAAGGATCAGTGTTATCTTGGAATTCAGCACTTTTCAATAACTCTAAAGCAAAATCATTATCACCTTTCTCTGCAATTAAAGTCCCCTTTACTGCTAACGCCATAGGGTATAACGAATTAATCTTTAAAGCATTATCGCAATAGAATATAGCATCATCTATTTTGCCTAAGATTTGCAAAATTCCCGCACATTTCACATATAGTTTTTCAGATTTTATTGTCTTGGATAATTCTGTATATTCGCTTAAGGCTCCTTCGTAGTCGTCATCAAGGATCAAGCCTTCTGCCTTACTAACTTTTGAATTAACACTTATTAGAATTTCATCCTGATTTAAATTCAAATTTTCCAGAAAGTTTAGCGATACCCCAAATTCTCTTTCGATAGTAAGTTTTTTAGAGTGTTTTTCAAAAATATTTTTAGCGTCAGATTTTCTTATATATCCTCTATCACAGCGGCTTTCATATATGATAAGTATCAAATCTTTTAGGCATTCATCGCCATTTAATAGAAGCGAGTTCTTAATACCCCATTCAATTATCTCTAACTTAATAATATCTTTAATCTTATCTTCAGGGAGTATATCGACATTCCAAACTCTAGAAATTTCGCTGATATCTTTAAATGCAATACTATTTCGCTCTAGAATCTTTCTAAAATCTGTTGATACTGATATTTTCGAAAGGTTATCCTCGTTAGACAATTGATTATTTGTAAACTGCTTCAAGTAAGAAAGAAATGTTGACAAACTTTTGTTTTTTGATGGTCCTAAAATAATTTTATTTTGTGAAGCGTATTTATTAACAAGTGGTATCGTTAGTTCTTCATATTTAACCTGAACATTAATTTTTATCTTATCGTCAAATAACAATGAAAAATCATCATCTGTTTCTATCCCGATAGAATTGAATCCACTCACATTAAAGTACTTTAGTAAGTAAAAGGCTGCACAAAGATCTTGGTAAGCAAATCCCTTAGAAGAGTTACTTCCACCTGTTTTTATTTTGCCAAAGTAATCCTTATTGCTCATACAAAATTTATCCTTTACTCTACTTGGGGAAAGGCTCGTTCATTCCCCATTAATTGAGACACTACATTACGGTATGTCTCCAGCAAACTTTCATGTGTTCGATTCAAGTTATAATCTTGCTGCCAAAACCACACTATTTCATAAATTTGACTCAATGATTAAAATAAATAAGCATTTGAAAATTCACGACGAAATGAGCCATTATTAGTTACATTGAATTGATCACTTTTTTTTTAACTTCGTTATTATTGTTTAATACTCGAATTATAAACAAGAGCATCTACATGATGTTGTAAATTAATAAAATAGGAGATAAGGATATCATGCATAATGAGATATTAAAAAAATTACCGCAAATAGAGCAAGAGCATCAAGTTAAATTACTTTATGTTGCAGAAAGTGGTAGTCGAGCTTGGGGGGTTGCCTCAACAGATAGCGATTATGATGTTCGAGGTATTTTTATACGACCTCGTAATGCTTATCTTTCTATTGATAAACCTAAAGAAACCTTCGAATGGATAGAAAATAGTTGGTTTGATGTAGGCGCTTGGGATCTTACCAAAGCACTACACTTATTACGTAAATCGAATTGTATATTATTAGAATGGCTCCAATCGCCAATAATTTATCAACAATATCCTAATGTTCAAAAAGAGTTATTGGAACTTGCAAAACTCTATTATCAGCCAAAAGTAATTGTTCATCATTACAGAGGAATTGCTAAAGTTGTGAGTGGGTCTTCTTCTGATAATAACGCTAAAAATGAGATTAGTGCCGAGCCAATAAAATTAAAAAAATGGTTCTATATGCTGCGTTCTCTTTTATCCGCTTATTGGACAGTGAAAACGGGAGATATTCCGCCTATGCAATTGGATAAGCTGATAAAAATTTTAACTGTTGAAGAACAAAAAGACATCAAAAAATTAGTAGAATTTAAATCAGATAAAAATGAACATTTTACTTGGGTTCCAACAGATGCGATGCAACATTTAATGATTTTTTTATGGCAAGAGACAAATGTTCAATTACCCAAAAGAGCAGTACCAGATAATGATATTTTAAATAATTGGTTTAGGAAAAAATTAGATGAAACTGACTATTGAAGATATAAAACCTTACCTTTTATTTGAAAGTATCGCTGGAAGTCGTTCGCATAATCTTGCAACGGAAACATCAGATACAGATATTAAAGGTGTCTTTTATCTTCCTAAAGATCTTTTTTATGGATTGGAATATACACCACAAGTAAGTAATGAAACCAATGATATTGTCTATTATGAGCTTGGAAGATTTATAGAGCTATTGTGTGCATCTAATCCTAATATTTTAGAGTTACTTAATTCCCCCGAACAGATGGTTATTTATCGACATCCTTTAATGTCATTGATAAAACCAGAATGGTTTTTGTCTAAAACTTGTGTTCAAACATTTGTCCACTATGCACAAGGGCAGATTAAGAAAGCTCAGGGATTAAATAAAAAAATAGTAAATCCAGTCGAAAAAAAATTAAAAACTATTCTTGATTTTTGTTATGTCATTGAAGATGGAAAAACAATATTAATCAATAATTGGTTAGAAAATCGACATTGGAAGCAAGCGCATATTGGGTTAACAAAACTTACTCATGCTCAAGATATTTATGCAATTTATTATGATGATAAAGAGCCTTATCAAGGAATAATAAAAAAAGAAAATGCGAATGATGTATTGTTAAGTAGTATTTCTAAAACAGCAAAACTAGAAGGTTATCTTAGCTTTAATAAAGAAGGCTATAGTGCATACCGCAAGCAATATCATGAATATTGGCAGTGGGTTGAACAGCGTAATGATGTTCGTTACCAACAAAACATTGATCATGGCAGAAGTTACGATAGTAAGAATATGATGCATACCTTTAGATTGCTCTATATTGCATTAGGGATCGCACAAGAAGGTAAAGTGAAGGTTTGGTGTGATAATAGAGATGAATTATTAGCAATTAAGGCTGGTCAATTTAGTTATGATGAATTATTAGAACGTAGTGAAATTCTTATTAAGACTATTAAGCGTGCATTTCAATTAAGCCCATTGCCGGATAAAATGGAGCCTTCAATGGCAGAAGTTACTCTTATAAATATAAGAAAAGAACTCTATAAATAGTAAAAATAAACTAGCCTAGAAAACTAATATCCCTTACATGAGGTAAGGGATATGCTATTTTTTATATTTTAAGTATACAAACTAAATACGAAAATATTTATTAAATAGCGTTGGCGTATAAAAATATTAATTAGTTGCAAGATACTCTGGATAAGCATCAGTTAACTTCATATATATACGTTTGTGCTCTGCGTTCTTTCTGAAATCCTGTTTTAAACAGACTTTAGCTGTGTTTTTTAACTCAGCAGGTACATTTTCAGCGTTTGTAGAGGCAATAATGGAAAAACGCACTTTCTTTTTAGACCGACTTAAATTATAAGGTAAACCTAAAATACGTCTTGCGACTCTGTTTGTTTTCACAACTTACTCCTTTTTGCATGTAATTTAGAGAAAGCCTATTTATTATAACAGAAAATAAAAAGAATAAGATGCTAGTAACCTTATTAATTTAGCATTAAAGGCTATTCTACCTATCTTTGTCTATTTTTTTAAAAAACACCAAGACTAACAAAATAAATATTTTTATATATAGAAATATAATTAACTATCTAGATTATCGTTAGTTGAAATTAAAATACAGACACTTATAAAGAGTATTTTAAATGCTTATCATGATCAAAAATAAGCAATTTAGTTTGATATTAACAGTGGGTTATTTGTCTCATAATTGAGATGATATAAGATGCTTTAATTCACAACTAATTATCATTTTTTTGAAAAAATATCAGAAAAGAGATCTCACTGAAAATTTAACGGTATTTTAATTCAAAAAGGTATGGAGCCAATTAAGATAACCTTTAAAACCATTTTCAATCGGTATTATAATCACTTCAGGAGTATCATAAGGATGTATTTCGACAAGAGTATCAATTAAGTTTTGCTGTTTGCTTTTTTCGGATTTTATCATCATAAGTATTTCATTATCTTCAATAATTTCATTATTCCAATGATAAATAGATTTTACGTGAGGTATTAAACTTACACAAGCAGCAAGCTTTGCATTGATAAGGTAGTGAGCAATTTTATTAGCGATTGTTTCATTTGGTGCTGTTGAGTATGCGATTATCATTGTTTTTCCTTTTAAAATTAATTTGATTTTTAATAGCAACAATAAGATTTGGGTGATTTTAATTTTATCAAAATAAAACTATTTAAAACTTAAAGCTAATATTTTTATTTTTAGCGAAATAAAACAGTATTTTCAAAAAAAACTTTCTCGATATGAAATGTTTACGGCATCATTAAGGGCTTTTTACGTATTATAAGGTTCTTGTAGTAAAGAAAATATCCAGGGTGCCGATATTATTAGTAGATTAATGAAATGTATCTATTTGTGTTATAAGACTTAATTTTGCTAAGAGCATTTTTATCTTCAATAATATCTCTAATATAAAATAAACTAATTAGTCATAAGATTTATAAAAATTTGTGGGGTTTAAAATGGATAATAATTCGCTAAAAAACGCGAGTTTATTTGATAATGATCCCGTTCTCTATGCTGCGTGGCTTTACTATCAGGACGGACTCAGTCAAAGTGAAGTCGCAAATATTATGGGTGTTTCTCGTGTCACAGTCGTGAAATATTTGCATCTAGCTAGAGAAAAAGGATTCGTAAATATTAACTTGGATTCATCAGTATTTTCTACGATTGATTATGCCATCAGAATAAAAGCAAAATTCGATCTTAATAATGTGCTTATTTTACCTGATGAAGAAAAGAATAAATCGCAACACACTTTAAATATGAATAGAGAAAGATTAGCGAAAGCAGGAGCGATGTATCTTTCTCAGATAATTAATGATGATGATATTTTAGGTGTTGCTTGGGGACGAACAATTTATAAATTAGGTCATTATCTTCCACCCAAGTCATTAAAAAATATCACTGTACTACAAATGATAGGTGCAGTAGCGCCACAGCCTGATTTTAAAACAACAGAAGCAGCCGCGTTAATCGCAAACAAGTTGTCTGGGTGTAGTATTAATTTGCATGTGCCTGCGGTGGTTTCTAGTGCGCGTTTAGCAATGGAACTTCAAGCGGAGCCTATTATTAGGCGTAATTTTTCGGCGCTAAATCAGTGTAATAAAGCCCTTTTTGTTGTGGGTAATACATTTGATGATAATCCTTTGGTAGCAACAGGGGTTTTAACGAGCAGTGAAATGGCCCAATATCGTGATTTGGGTGCTGTTGGTGTAATTTGTGGACGTTTTTATGATGCGCAAGGTAATCCTTTGGTTTCTGATATTGACCTTAGGATAATGGGAATCAGCCTTGCTCAATTAAGACAAATAACACAGCGACTTTTTATTGCTGGTGGTGTGGAAAATATTCAGGCAACAATAGGGGCGATAAAAGGAGGTTACGCCACCGATATTGTGATTGATGAAGTGACAGCGCTGGCATTATTAGAACTAGATAATGAGTGATAATATCCTCGTGAAAGCGAGGGTTTGTTGGAAAACCACTATTTAATATTTACTTATTTCTGATAAAAATAAAGTAGTTAAAGCATTTGTTTTGATCAGTCTATTTTGTAAAGCTTGCATATAAAGAAAAAGATAAAAATGATAAGTTGTTAACATTTTTATCTTTTTTTATATGAGCCTCTTGCCTTAAACACTTATATCATTCATTATATAAAAAATTATATAACGATAGTTAGGATCGCCATTTTTATGAAACGCCAATTTCTTGCTGGCTTAGGGCTTGCATTAGGATTAATTTGTCATAATACATTTGCAGCCGAGCTTCATCTTTATGCTGGTGCTGGATTAAAACAACCTGTTGAGCAAGTTGTGAGTGTCTTTGAAAAAGAGACAGGAAATAAAGTTACTATTGAATATGGCGGTTCAGGTCAAATTTTAACACGCTTTAATTTAACTAAGCAGGGAGATTTATTTTTTCCTGGCTCACAAGATTATGTGGAAAAGTTAGATAAAGAAGGGCAAGTCGTTAATCAATATTCTATTGTTCGCCATATTCCAGTTATTGCTGTGCGTAAAGATAAAGTGGGTGATATTAAAACACTAGAAGATCTTGCGAATAGTTCATTAAAACTAGGTATGGGTGATGCTAAAGCTATCGCATTAGGAAAAAGTGGCGAGCAGCTTATTGATGCATCAGGCCAAGGCGATAAATTGCGTGATAAAGTTGTTGTACGTACTGCAACCATTAAACAATTGCTTATGTATTTACTTAATGGGGAAGTGGATGCTGCCATTATTGGATATGCAGATGCAATGAAAAATCAAGATAAACTCGTTTTACTTCCAGTTCCTGAAGGCAGCCCAGAAGAAGTGGCAACACTTGCTGTTTTAAAAACGTCAGCAAATCCGAAAGAAGCACAATTACTTGCTGATTATTTTACTCGTGCTGAAGGGATAAAAGCTTTTACTGATTATGGTTTTCTTCCTGTAATTTCGAAACCATAGATTTTTTTTCTCACATAAATTGTGTTTTTTCGCCACCAACTCACTGGTGGCTTTTTTCATTATTACAGCAAAATAAATATCTATCTTAAAAAAGGAAATAACGTGTTTCGATGGGCATTAATTCCACTTTTTTTATTGTTATTTCTGATCTTAGGATCGCTAATTGCACTGATATGCCAACTTTCTTATGTTGAATTGAGGCAAGTTATTACCGATCCTGAATTTCATTTTGCTATTGGTATGTCACTGAGCACAGCGTTAACTTCTTTATGTCTAGCAATTATCCTAGGTGTACCTGCCGCATGGGCAATGGCAAGGATCCCTTTTAAAGGGCATCGTTTTATTGATGCGTTATTAGATTTGCCTTTAGTCACTCCTCCATTAGTTATCGGTATCGGATTATTATTATTATTAGGAAATCAGGGGCCTTTAACAGGTGTTTTTCCTGAATTATCTCGCGCTCTTTTTTCACCGTTGGGTATTATTATTGCCCAAACTTATGTCGCAAGCGCGATTATTATGAGAAATAGCCTCTCTGCTTTTAAGTCTGTCGATCCCGCTTATATTCAAACGGCACAAAATTTAGGATTAACGCCAACAAAAACATTTTTCTTGATTGAAATACCACTGTGTTGGCCAGCTTTAATGAGTGGAAGCATCATTGCATTTTCTAGAGCCTTAGGTGAATTTGGCGCAACGTTAATGTTAGCGGGTGCAACAAGGTTAAAAACAGAAACGTTGCCTATGGCAATTTACTTAAATATTGCCAGCGGAGACTTCACTCTGGCAATAGGTTGTGCGCTTGTTCTTATCGCTATCGCGATTACTTTATTATTTGCGTTACATCGTTTACAGCGAGAAAGGAAAAGATCATGCTAGAAATTCGTTCATTAACAACGGGTATATTAAAAGATATTTCGTTGAAGGTAGAAAAAGGAACATGTTTAGGAATAAGTGGTACATCTGGCAGTGGCAAAACAACGCTTTTAAATGCGATTGCTGGATATACTTCATACTCTGGTGATATCTACCTTGCAGATAAAAATATAAATGAACAGCCGGTATGGTTACGTTCTTGTCGATATTTAAATCAACGGCTTTATTTATTCCCGTTTATGACGGTGACACAAAATTTATGGTTAGCACAATATGGTGCAAAACAGAAACGAAGTAAGGAGAGAGAAAAGGCGATATTAGAGCAAATGGGAATTGCACATCTCGCTACACGTTATCCTCATCAAATTTCAGGAGGAGAACAACAACGCGCCGCATTGGCAAGAGCACTTATTAGCCAACCCAAACTTTTACTACTGGATGAACCTTTTTCGAGTTTGGATTGGGAAACACGTTATCAGCTTTGGGATTTAATTGATTCCTTAAAATCTAAGGAAATAACGATGATCATGGTTACTCATGAGCCTCGTGAAATCAGAGCGCTAGCCGATAAAACGGTTTTATTGTCTAAAGGACAAGTTGTTACTGAAAATTCTATACTATGAAATTATTACTTTGCTTATTGATTACCAAGCCATCACTGACCAATGGATAATACGCCCCATAATTTTTACAGAATCAGTTTCCGCTGATTCATCAGGAAATTCATCTTTATTATAACTACGTATGATCAATTTACCGCCCGGTTGGCGATAGAGCAGTTTTATTCTAAACAAGGCATCTTGTTCGATAGCATAAATGCCACCATCAACAATACGTGTGTTGCCTGTATCGACAGTGACGGTTGAACCATTAGGAATAACAGGTGACATACTGTCGCCATAAACAGAAAAGCAAATAACGTTTTGAGAAGATGCGCCATAACGGCGTAATGTGCTTTTTGAAAATCTCAATTTATATCCATTATGATCTTCATTAGTACAACAACCGTCACCCGCTGCGAGTTCGATACTTTTAAAATAGGGAATTTCCACTTCATCGGCACCTAAAGGCGTATTACTGTCCCATTCACTTACAGGTTGCCATTCATTCTCAGGTGGAATTTCAGAAGTCGCATTGAGTTGTTCTTCACCTTCAAGTAGCCAAGCTAAATCACAATTTAATGCTTTTGCCAATTCAGGTAAAAAACGGGGACGTTTAGTTTTACCACTTTCTAGCTGTTCTATGGATTGCTGTGTTGTACTTGCTAAAGTAGCAAGTTCTGATTGTGTTAAACCTAACGCAATGCGTTTATCTTTGGTGCGTTTCGCAATAGACATTAGTGACTCCTAATACGTGTCCTTACATATTCAAGTAAAAAGAGTATATCGTAAAAAGAAAACAAATTAAATTGTATTTTATCTTAATTATAAAAGTATGAATAGATTAATTACTTAATTTTGAAAACGTCATCTGCACTGTCTGGTGGGGTGAGGTAAGGGTTTTCATCAGTAACTTCAGGATCTCTCAAGACTTCTCCACAGAAAATAATAAGGTCAGGTCTTTTTTGTTTTAAGTAGTTAAGTCGTGTTGTGCATTCATCTTTAGTATAAATTGTTTCTGTAACAGGAACTGCATCACAAGAATCATTTCCACAAGGACTTACCAACAATACATAACCGACCAGCATGAGCTGTGAAGTAAACATAAAATATCCTTTTAACTATTCATGTTTGGTCATCAAAATCAGACCGCTAGATTACCTATTTGTTGATAAAAAAGCAGTTTCTATTTGTCTTAAATAGCATTAATGATGCAAAAAAGTGTATGTGATCACAATTTTTCTAGTGTTTATTTGTGTTTTTTGGCAATGTGTTATAGGCAAATAACCTAAATATTGGGCAATAATACGCTGTGATATATTGTGAAAACAAATAGAATTGTTTTTTAGTCTGCTTAATTGTTGTAATATTGTTATCAATGACTTTTAATTGATATTTTTATTTAAAATTAACAAATAAAGTCAATAGCCCACTTTTTAGCTATTGTAAAAAGTGGGCATTTTATTGCTAATTAATGTTAACCTTTGCCACCTTGAAAAGAGGTGTGAAGCGTCATTCCACCGTCAATAAAAATAGTCTGCCCTGTAATATAGGTTGATTGTTCAGAGGCTAACCAAGCCGCGACATTGGCAACGACTTCTGGCTCAGCTGCATATTTCATGGGGATCATATCTTCTAGTTCTTCCCGTAGCGTATCATCTTCCATTTTCTCTTTATTAATAGGCGTATTTATTGCTCCAGGGCCTATGGAATTAATTCTAATCCCGAGGCTTGCATATTCAAGAGCAAGAGATTGAGTTAACATTCTTATGCCACCTTTACTTGCTGCATAACTTGCAAAAGTTGGCCAAGGGATAATCTCATGTACAGAAGACATATTAATGATATTGCCTTGAATGTTATTTTCTACAAAATATTTTAGCGCAGAGCGAGCAGTAAGAAAGTAGCTAGTTAAATTTACATCAATAATTTTACGCCAATCAGCTAAATTAACAGCATGAGAAGGTGTTTGTGTTTCAATTCCCGCATTATTAATAAGAAGATCGAGCTTGCCAAAGTGGTTTATAGCACAATAAATAAAATTATGCGCAACCTCTTCGTCACTAATATCCCCTCCAAAAATAATCGCTTTTCCTAAATTTAGTTTATTTAAATCATCAGCAAGGCTTTGTGCTTCTTTTTCATCAGAATGGTAGTTAATTACGACATTCATTCCTTCAGCAATTAATCGTGATACAACAGCGGCACCTATTCCTCTAGATGAGCCTGTAACGGCAGCTACTTGTCCCTGAAGATCGTTATACATACATCCTCCGATTTTTGATTTAAAAATAGGTCAAAAGTAATATAGGTGATAAACAGGATTATTTATCTAGCACTCTGCTAAACTTGACGTTAATATAATCACCTATTTATTTTTCACTTCTTTTTATTGTAGGTTGTTATTATGTAATACGCATTAAGGCACTGAAGGAATAGTGCAATACAGAAAAATTAACTTACTGAATTTCTTTTTAAATTTGGTAGAACTTCTGTTACTTAATGAGTATTAAATAATGAATAATCAATCACAAAAATATGATAGAACCTATCACTATCCTTTTTCACCAGGCACAACAAACGACGATCGTATCAATGCGCAATGGTGGCAGGATATTTGCCAAATAAAACAGCTTATCCATACAGAAAAACTGGATGGAGAAAATAACTGCCTAAATAAAATAGGTGTTTTTGCACGCTCGCATGCAACCCCAACACAATCAGCGTGGACATCTCAATTACGTCAACGTTGGCAATTGATGAAAAATGATTTAGGTGAATTAGATATTTTCGGTGAAAATCTATATGCCATTCACTCTATTGAATATACACACCTAGAAGAATATTTTTATGTGTTTGCGGTTCGTTATAAAGATAAATGGTTAAGTTGGGAAGAAGTGCAGTTTTATGCTGCTTTGTTTGATCTTCCAACTGTGCCAGAAATTAAACTGCCTAAATGTCAGGATAAAACTGATTTTGAAAATATGATTGTTTCTCAAGCTAAACAGGCAAGTTTCTTTCAATCACATGATGTTTTAACGCAAAAACCAAGCCCCATGGAAGGCATTGTTACGCGAGATGCACAGTCATTTTCTTTAGATGATTTTTCACATCGTGTTTTTAAATATGTTAGAAAAGATCATGTTAAAACAGATGTTCATTGGAAAAAAAATTGGCGACGAGCTTCTTTAATTTGGGAAAAAACACAGGAGTCTCAATGATGCTTCATAAGAAATTACACACTGAAATGTCATGGGAACATCTCTGTGAGTCGTTTGATGAAATTAGTGATATGGCGGGTGTTAAGCAAGATCCTATTCATCATGCAGAAGGTGATGTGGCGATACATACACAAAGAGTAATTAATTCAGTTAAATCATTGCCAGAATATCAGGCGTTAACTGAACGAGAGCAGCAAATTTTATGGATCTCGGCACTACTTCATGATGTAGAAAAACGCTCTACAACCCGCGAAGAAGAGGGACGTATTGTTTCACCGGGTCATGCTCGTAAAGGGGAATTAACAACGCGTCTTTTTCTGTATGAAAAAGTACCTTTAAACTTTGCTGATAGAGAGCAGATCGCGGCTTTAGTTCGCTTTCATGGGTTACCGTTGTGGGTGATGGATAAACCTGATCCTAAAAAAGCACTGCTCGCTGCATCACTAAGAGTAGATTGCTATTTGTTGGCATTATTGGCTAAAGCCGATGTTTTAGGGCGAGATTGTGAAGATAAACAAGCTCTTTTTGATAAAATTGCGTTATTTACACTTTATTGTGAAGAGTTAAATTGTTGGCGTAAAAGGGCTATATTTCCTTCAGATGAGGCTCGCTTTCACTATTTTTATACAGAAAATAGTACGGATTACAATTATGAGCCTTATCCTGAAAAAGGAAGTGAAGTTACGGTGTTATGTGGATTACCGGGTATGGGAAAAGATACTTTTATTCGCCAACATTGTGCAGATCTTCCGATTGTGAGTTTAGATGATCTTCGTCGTCAGCATAATATTAAGCCTGATAATAGAGATGCTAATGGTTGGATAGCACAGCAAGCAAAAGAACAAGCCCGTATTTATTTACGAGAGCATAAACCTTTTGTTTGGAATGCCACCAATATTACAAGAAAAATGCGGGATCAACTTATCTCTTTGTTTTATCGTTATAATGCGAAAATTAAGTTGGTTTATATTGAAGTTCCTTATGCGCAATGGCAGCGGCAAAATAATGCAAGAAACGAAGCTGTGCCAACTAAAGTAATGGAACGCATGTTGAGTAAATTGGAAGTACCAACACCAGAAGAAGCGCATAAAGTGATTTATTGGATTGAAGGGCAACCCCAAACCATACTTTAATAACCCGATTATTTCGGCGAAATGATAAGTAGATTATAAAATAAAGCGAGGGTTACTTATAAAAATAAGTAACCCTTTTTTGTTTATTGATTGGGATTAATTTGCAGGTAAAACAACGTACTAAATTTACTTTTTAACGTGATGGATAATATCGAAATAGGTATTATGATCATCAGCATTTGGATAAATACGATAGGTATACTCATCATTTTTAACCGTGATATTTTCTACATCTCGGGTAAATAGTGTTTTACCTTCAGTATCTTTGGCAACTAAGGTACGTATTTTGCCATCATCGGACATTGACCAATCACCTTGCATTTTCTGTTTACCTTCCGGTGTAAACATAATAAAGGTGCCATTAGGATAATATTCAGCAAGCCCAAAATAGTTACTGACTTGTGGATTATCGGCTGTAGTTTTATTTCCTTTTTCATCGATAGCGTCAGTTGTTATCCAAACTTTTTCTATCATGACTTTCTCATAGTCATTCAGCTCTTTCTGAGCCTGAATAACACCTTGAGTTTGAATATTGGCAGTTGATGTTGAACTCTCTGCGGCAAAAAGAGAAAAGCTAGCGCTTAATAATGAGATTGCGATAAGTGATTTTATTTTCATTAATATATCCTTATTTTATGTTGTGCTTTTTGTCAGTCGTTTATGTTGTGTCTGACGTTATGAATAAAGTTAGGCATAAAATAGGATTAATGCGAGGAAATAAGTATGTCAGAATGTTTCTAATAAAAAGGTTATTTGACAAAAATTATTGGTGTTAAATATCGGTTTAATTCTAAGAATAGGTGTGAAAGTCTGATTATTTCCCTTTTGTGGGTGTAATGCCTATTGATAAGTTGATTGATGATATAAACAGCATTTATAAAATATGGATAAAAAACATAGGAAAGCTTTCTCATTTACAAAACAAAATCAAAGTTTGACCTATTGATGCACTAAATAGACAAAGAGTGATAGCAAATTTGTAGTAAAGGAAGTACATAAAATTGAAAAGAGCAACAAATTATCGATATTTTCTTCATTAGAAAGGCATTTCTAGATTAGAAAATGTTATCTCTATCACAAAAATGAAATATGAAAATTGGGTGTGTTTTAAGCATTATTTTTGCATTACTTAAGTAATTTACATTCTTTGGTAAAAGGGTATCGTTTTCTTTGGTATTTAATGATTAGATTTTCTTTATGGTAAATGCGTTTTAAAAACCAGTTATGATAAAAATAATTAATGCATTGCTCGATTCAATTAGATTGTGTTTTATTTAAGCATTATTACGGGTGCTTTACAAAAATATAAAATTATTTTTCTCTAATCTCTTATTTATAAAAGTGAATTTTATTTTTATATTTAATTTTATAATATTATCTGCCATATAGAAATAAAAAATAATATTAAATTTATTTATGGTAAATAAGTTATAGTAACGTTATACGTTGATTGATTCTTTCTAAAAAAGAAATAAATTCTAAATTTATTTATTAAATAAACTTACGATTGTCATTGTTTATTTCTGTTTCTTTTTGTTTTTTATTTTTGTATTTCTGCTTTTTTTTGCTTTTAATAAATAACATATGATTGTAATCACAATCCCATAACAACTAATAAACTAAAGTTGTTGCCATAGAGGTAACATTAAATGAAAGCAGAACGTCATAAAAAAATAATTAATCTGATCAAAGGTAATGGTGCAGTAAAAGTTTCTGTTTTAGCTAAAGAACTTGATGTTACCAAAGAAACAATACGATCTGATTTAAATACACTCGCAGAAAAGGGAATTATAAAAAGATGCCATGGTGGCGCTTTTATTGAATTTGAGACATTAGATAAAGTTGCTAAGAAAGAAATTATACAATTTCTAGAATGTAATGATCAAATTGATAAAAACGATTTAGCAAACAAGACAGCAATAAATAAGGTGTGCGTACTTGGCTCCTTTAATGTTGATATGATTAGTTATCTTCCTAGATTGCCAGAAGCCGGGGAATCCTTATTATCGAATAAATTTATCTTCTCACCAGGAGGTAAAGGCTGTAACCAAGCATTGGCGGCGAGTTATGCTGATGCACAGGTACATTTTATTACGAAGATAGGTACTGATCAATTTAGTGATTATGCAGTTAATTTTATATCGTCATCAAGAATAAAAACATCGACGATATATCAAACTGAAAATTACCAAACAGGAACTGCGTCTATTTTTGTATCAGAGGAGAGCGGAGAAAATATTATTTCTATTTACTCGGGTTCTAATATGGATATTTCTGCGGATGAAATAAAAATACAGAAAGATAAAATTATTGATGCAGATATCATTTTACTTCAATTAGAAACGAATATTGAAGCATTAAAAGAAATTATTGCTATTGGAAATGAAAATAATATTCCTATTATTCTTAATCCAGCACCTTATAACAAAATAGTTAATGAATTACTTCCAATGATAGATGTTTTAACACCTAATGAAACGGAAGCAAGTTTATTATCTGGAATAGAAGTACTCGATTTAGGATCTGCAAAAAATGCGGCAGTTTCTATTTATCAGCAAGGCGTAAATAAAGTGGTTATTACGCTGGGTAGTAAAGGTTCGTTAGCTTATGACGGATATAAGTATATTTACTCGCCGGCATATCCGGCAGTTGTAAAAAATACAGCAGGGGCAGGTGATGCTTTTAATGGTGCGCTCGCTGCCTCATTGGCAAAAGGAAAGCAGTTTTCTTATGCGTTACGCTATGCATCAGCTTTTTCATCATTAGCTGTTGAGACGAGTAATGCTTCAGAAATGCCTGAAGATATTAATGTCATGCATCGCATCAATCAAACAACATATTCACAGATTGTCACCCAATCCCCTGAATAAATAATCTTTTTTGAAAGAGGAATAAAAATGAAAATCTTATTTATTGGTGAGTCATGGCACATTCATATGATCCACTCTAAAGGCTACGACAGTTTCACTTCCAGCAAATATGAAGAAGGCTCTACGTTCTTATTAAGTTGCTTAAGAGAAAAGGGTGTTGAAGTTGATTATATGCCTGCTCATACCGTTCAGGTTGCATTCCCACAAACGGCTGAAGCGTTGGCTAAATACGATGTCATTGTTATTAGTGATATTGGTGCAAATACGTTCCTTCTGCAAAACGATACTTTCTATAACATGAAAGTTATCCCTAACGCATTAGGGTTAATTAAAGAGTTTGTAGTTAATGGCGGTGGCTTATTAATGATTGGTGGCTACTTGTCATTTATGGGCATTGAAGCTAAAGCAAACTACAAAAATACATTACTTGCAGAAGTTCTGCCTGTTGAAATGCTGGATGGTGACGATCGTGTTGAAGCGCCTGAAGGTGTATTTGCAAGTGCAGTAAATGCTGAACATGCATCAGTAAAAGGCTTTGGTGAATGGCCTATGTTCCTTGGCTATAACAAAGTTTCAGCTAAAGAGAATACAGAAACGGTATTAAATATTGGCGAAGATCCATTGCTGGTATTTGGTCAGTTTGAAAAAGGAAAAACAGGCTGCTTTATGAGTGACTGTTCTCCTCATTGGGGGAGTAAAGAGTTTTTAGCATGGCCTCATTATGCCGATATGTGGGTCAACATTCTTAAACAAATCGCTCGTTAATTTGAATTAAGAATAACTGTTATAAAAAGTAAAAAAGCGCATAGTTGCCGCTCTGCGCTAATAAAAAAACCGATTACTTGAAAAATAAAAAAAGAAATCACTCATAGCCAATAATCCAAAAGGAACATCTTATGAGTACAAAAAATTTATCAACACCTTTGCTGATGTTAGCAACTGTGTTAGCAGGTATGCTATCACCAATGCAGTCCGCGGTGAATGGGCAATTAGGGCATGTTTTAAAAGATGGTAACGCCAGTGCGGTTATCTCTTTTGCCAGTGGTCTGGTAGTGATGTTTTTTATCATCATGTCGAAAAAACAATATCGTCAACAATTTGCTTCAATTCCAAGTTTAATTAAAACACGCAAAATTCCATTATGGAACTGGTTTGCAGGTCTTTGTGGTGCAATGGTTGTTTTCTCTGAAGGGGCTTCTGCGAGCGCATTAGGGATTGCAACATTCCAAACAGCATTAATTTCAGCACTTTTATTATCTGGCTTATTATGTGACCGTTTTGGTGTTGGTGTTGATGAGAAAAAATATTTCACGTCATATCGTGTATTAGGTGCTGTGTTAGCGGTTGTCGCCACTTTATTTGTCGTTTCTCCACAATGGCACTCAACCTCATTTATTTATTTAGCAATCTTACCTTTCCTTGCAGGTTTATTAGCCGGTTGGCAACCAGCAGGTAACTCTAAAGTTGCAGAAGCAACAGGCTCTATGATGGTGTCTATCACTTGGAACTTTATTGTTGGCTTCACTGTTTTAACGATTGCGCTTATTGTTCGTATGGCATTAGGTCATATCACTCTTGAATTACCAGGTACTTGGTGGATGTATTTAGGTGGTCCTTTAGGGCTTATGTCTATCGCATTAATGGCTATTTTAGTACGTGGTTTAGGCTTACTGATGTTAGGCGTTGCTTCAACAGCGGGTCAATTGTTAGGTTCTGTATTAATTGACTTATTATTACCTTCATTAGGCAATACCGTTTATTTAGTGACAATCATCGGTACATTATTTGCGTTAGTGGGTGCGATTGTAACTACAATTCCTGAATTCAGAGCCACTAAGTCAGCACAAGCGTAGGAGTATCGTAATGAAAGGTTATATTCAAACCGTAACTGGTCCCGTAAAAAAAGAAGATATGGGGTTAACATTGCCTCATGAACACCTCTTTAATGATCTATCAGGTGTTGTTGATGAGCCTTTTTATGAATTCTCGCATGTATTAGTTGATAAAAAAGTGAGTGCAGATATCCAGTGGGGACTTAAATACGATCCATATTGCTGTTGCGATAATATGGATAAGAAACCCATTGAAGATGTTATTTTTGAATTAAATAACTTCAAAGAGTTAGGTGGAAGAACCATTGTTGATGCAACAGGCTCTTCTTCAATTGGACGTGATATTAGAAAACTAAGACAAGTTGCAGAAATAACCGGTATTAACGTTGTTGCTTCTTCAGGGCTTTATATTGAAAAGTTTGAAGGACAACGGCTGGCTGATGATATTGATGCAATGGCAAAAATCATTGATGATGAATTGAATATAGGCATTGATGGCACTGATATTCGTGCAGGCATGATTGGTGAAATTGGTGTTTCTCCATTCTTTACAGATGGTGAGAAAAATAGCTTACGTGCGGCGGCTATTGCACAAAACAGTAATCCTTATGCATCGATGAATATTCATATGCCAGGCTGGCAACGTCGTGGTGATGAAGTTTTAGATATTCTATTAACAGAAATGGGATGTAATCCCGCTAAGATTTCATTAGCACACTCTGATCCATCAGGTAAAGATATTGATTATCAATGCAAAATGTTAGATCGCGGTGTTTGGCTTGAATTTGATATGATTGGTCTGGATATCTCTTTCCCTAAAGAGGGCGCGGCACCAAGTGTTATGGATACCGTAGAAGCTGTCGCAACTTTAATTGAAAGAGGTTATGGTAGCCAAATCGTATTAAGCCATGATGTGTTTTTAAAACAGATGTGGGCAAAAAATGGGGGAAATGGGTGGGGGTTTGTTCCTAATGTATTTCTTTCATTATTGGCTCAACGTGGTATTGATAAATCTATTATTAAAAAATTATGTGTTGAGAATCCAGCCAATTTGTTGGCTTAAATCTCAAGTGAATAAATAACAATAAATATATCCCTTGAAGTAAATTTAGCGGCGCTTTAATAAAGTGCCGCTTTTTTATGTCTCAAAGAAACGAAGACAAATTGAAACATTAACGTAAATGGTAATTCTCAATATAACGTAATGAATGCGTTGAGCCATTAATTACTAAAGAGTGAGTTTGTAAATATTGCTCTTGCTGATTAACGCCAGATAAGAAATCACCTTTAGTAATCGCTGTTGCTGCAAACATAACATCTTGGTTACGTACTAAGGTATCTAATGATAATTTAATATTTACGTCAGTACCCATTTTATGGCAACGAGCAATTTCAGAAACGGCATATTCTCTATTTTCTGCATTATTTCCTTTTGCAATATCGCGAGTAATTAAACGTGCTTGCATATCACCGCCTAATGCCTTAGCAATAGCCGCACTAATTACACCTTCAGGCGCTCCGCCAATACCATACATAACATCAATACTGTTATTAGGCATTGTGGCATATAAAGAGGCTAAAACATCACCATCAGGTAGTGTAATAACATTAATACCTTTAGCGCGTAGATCGTTAATAATATCGTGGTGACGCGGTTTATCTAAAATAGCGAGAGTTAACTGCTCAATAGATTTATTTAATGTTTGTGCAATAGCATCAAGGTTATATTCAAGGCAATGGTTAAGATCAATTACACCGGCCGCTTGCTTACCAACAATAAGTTTTTCCATATACATGTCGGGAGCTTGTAAAAAACTGCCTTCAAAGCCTGCGGCTAAAATCGCGAGGGAATTATTTTCACCCGTCGCTACCATGCGAGTACCGTCAATGGGGTCAACTGCAATTTCTATTTTATCGCCTTTGCCATTACCTACTTTTTCACCAATATAGAGCATAGGTGCTTCATCTATTTCTCCTTCACCAATGACAATTTCACCATTGATATTCAGGTTATTTAAACGCTCACGCATGGCACTGACAGCCGCATCATCTGCTGCATTTTTGTTTTGTTTTCCAATCCAAGGCATTGCTGCAATAGCCGCAGCTTCTGTTACAGAAGCGATAGCATTAGTTAATTCGTCATTTAATTTCATATTATGAGTGTGTTTTACGATATAAATGGAAGATTAAGACAGGTTGCCGATCATACCTTTTTTTTGAAATTATGTGCTAGGTTTAAATCAAGAGTTCACGAAATAGGTTATTTCGGAATAAACTAAGATAAATCGGTGAAAATTAAAGTATAACTAAGGTTAAGAGATTAAAAGCATGTGATGTTTAACACAAAAGGATTAGGTTTATGGATGACTTTTTGGTGCTCATCGTTACTATATTTGTCTTAGTGTCTTTGTATTGGCAATACCACGCTTATACAAATAGCAACTCATTGTTGCATCGAATTAAACAGCTTGAAGAAAAACTTACTGAACAACAAGAGAAATTATTTAAGTTATTAAGTAAAGACAACGCTGTGAATATTCGCACAGAGCATGATGCTCAGAAAAGCGAAGTTAATGATTTATCTCGTGATATAAAGAGAGAGCCTCAATCAACAGCTTCAACTGATCAATCTAAAACAGTTGAGCCGATTAACACAATAGAACATTTGCAAAATAAGGCGGAGAATAAAAACGCGCCTGTATATCAACATGCACAAACATCACAAGAAACGGCATTTAATAAAGTTTCTCCTAAAGAAGAAAATCCAGTTGTTCAATCTTCTATGGTTAATGAGATTAACCTTGAAGACAAACAACCTGAACAGCCAGAAATATCAACAGCCCCTACATCTAAAGGATCGGAGCCTTATCAACCTAAGGTGGCAACAAGCCGTTTTGCTCATCATTACCAACAAGAGGCAAAACAAACATCTGTTAAATCAACATCAGATCTGCTTGTAGAAAATAAGGCTATTGTGGCAAGTGAAAACCTTGCTGGATCTGAAAAAGGTGATTTAGGAAATACTACGCCTCAAGTAAATAGACCTGCATCGCAATATAGACCTAATTTAAACCCTCGTCCAAAACGTCAACAGAAATCAATTTTGGGGCTTCTTTGGAATTGGGTAGTAACAGGGAATCCTCTGGCTAAAATAGGGATGTTATTACTCTTTTTTGGTCTATCTTATTTACTTAAATACAGTATCGAGAATGAGCTTGTCTCCGCATCAACACGTTTAATGATGGCAGGAACAGGATGCTTGGCTTTATTAGGTATTGGCTGGTGGCTTAGAAAGAAAAACCTGATATATGCATTAATTTTACAAGGTGGTGGCATTGGTGGGTTTTACATTACTATTTTTGCTGCGACTAAAATTTATGATTTTATTCCTATTAGTATTGCTCTCGCTATTATGGTGTTTATCTGCTTGGTTAGTGTAAGTTTGGCAGTTATTCATCGAGCTATTAGTTTAGCTATATTAGCTTCACTTGGTGGTTATTTAGCGCCTGTATTATTGTCCACAGGAAGTGGCAATTATGTTGCTTTGTTTAGTTATTATCTGATTCTTTCAATTGGCATTCTTATTATCAGCCATTGGCAAGTTTGGCGTTTATTAAATCTTATTGGTTTTGCATTTACTTTTGGTATTGGTTTTATGTGGGCAATACCAAATTACACTCATGCCGATTATTTACCTTGCCAGTTATTTTTAATTGCAAATTGGCTGATTTTTGGTGTTGCAACGGAGCTTTCAACACTAAAAAATAAACTGAAACTTAATATTCCTTTTGATGCCACATTACTGTTTGGTACGCCATTAATTGGCTTTATCTTCCAACATCGATTAGCCTCTGAATGGACATATGGTGTTGCTATTGCTTCATCTCTTTATGGATTAGCTTATTTTGCACTCACTTGGTTTGCACTGAAGCGTTATCGTGAAGAGGGCAAATTACTGGCAATTGCTTTCTTTATGCTCTCTGTCACCTTTGCCACTTTAGCCGTACCATTTGCATTCTCTGCTGAATGGACATCGATTGTATGGGCAATTGAAGGGGTGATGATCCTTGCATTTTCTGTTTTACAACAGCAAAAGAAACCTGCTATTGCAGGGACTATTTTAGTTGCGGTTTCCTTTGTTTTATTATTTAACATGCCTATTATCTCATTAGGTGATTGGCTAATGCTTGTAACACAAGTCATCGTTGTATTTGCCGTCGGGGTGCTGTGGTATCGAGCGCAATTCACTCATCTTGATAATCGAACTATTGGATATGTAACACTATTTATCTCTGCTGTAAGTTGGGGATATAGCGTTTTACTTTTACAAGAATATGGCGAACATTGGCTTTCTCCAGAAGTAAAATCCATTACCTTTGCTTTTATTCTTATTAGCTGTTGGGGCATGTTCTTTGCTGGGAAGAAAACCCAATTCTCTGAGTTGGCGAGTTGCTCTATTTTATTATGGCCGATGTCAGCACTTATTATGCTGGTGTACATCTATCTTGCAGGCTCGTTAATTGATAATTGGTTAAGTGCGACTATCTGGATTGCAATTTTTGCGAGTGGTTTCTACTTGCTGAAAGCCAATACGTTATTGCCAAAACAAAGGATCAATAAAGCATTGATCCACAGTATGCATCTTATTTTTATTGGTCTTTTCTTATTTACTGAAATTATTTGGCTAATAGATGTTACGTACCTTTATATGAGCTTACATTTTGCAAGTGTTATTTTTGTTATAAGCTTATTCATTGTAATAAGCTATATACTAGCAATGAAAGTTAATTGGATAAAAGAGTACCAAAATTCTTATTGGGTAGTTACTTTACCTATTTTAGGTTTACTGGCACTTTCTTTAATCTTTGCAAACTTTAATGATGGTACTGAGAGTGGTATTAAATTTATTCCATTATTTAATTTGATGGATCTAATGGGAATTGTTGGAATATGGGGTGGCTATAAATTTATTTCAGTAATAAAACAGTCACCTAAATATCAATTATTATTGAAAAATAACTTACCTTTAGTTAATTACATTATTCCGGCTATGATTTTCTGGTGGGCGAACGGTATTTTATTAAGAGGATTGGTCTTTGCAACAGATATTGATTGGTCGAGTTATGCAATCATTAATTCCAAAGTTATTCAAACAGTATTAGCCATTATTTGGGCAATTACTGCGTTAGTGACTATGGTAATGGCGACACGTAAAAAGTCACGTTCACACTGGTTTATTGGTGGTGTATTGTTGGCTGTAGTTATCGCTAAGCTCTTCCTAATTGATACATCATTAAGCAGTGGATTGCTTAGAGCATTGGCCTTTATTGGTGTTGCAATACTGATTTTATTAATCGGGTATTTCTCACCATTGCCACCTAAAAAGCAAAGCGAAAATACAAAAATATAGACGTTTTTTATACATGTGCTTTGTTGATTTTTGAGATTAAATCATGCATATAATCTTAAGTGATTAATGCATGATTTACAAAAAGAGGAGAGAATAAATGCATCAAGGTCAATGTTTATGTGGCAAGGTTAAGTTATCGACAGCACAAGATATTTCTGCACTTAGCGTTTGTCATTGCAGTATGTGTTTGCGTTGGAATGGCGGCCCGGGTTTTTCAATTGATTGTAAATCAGATTTGAAGATTGAAGGTGAAGAAAATATAACACGTTATGATTCATCTTCATGGGGAGAACGAGCATTTTGTAAGCATTGTGGCTCTCATCTTTTTTATCATCTAAAAGAAGCCCATACTTACTATGTATCAGCAGGATTATTCCCTGATGCGAAAGAAAGCAAACTGACAATGCAAATTTATATAGATAGCAAACCTAAGTATTATAATTTTGTAGAAAAAACACCAATGCTAACAGAGCAAGATATTATGAATATGTTTAATCAATAACATTTCATTTATTAGTTTTTTATATTTTTTAAAGACTCTTTTCTATATGAGTCTTTTTTATGATTCAATTTTATTAAATAACTATTAATGTAATATAAAGGAAAAAGCGGATTACAATTTTTTTATTATAGTATGAAGTTTGTATTCACGTTTACGGAGAATTGATTTAATATTCTTTGCTATGGCGTAATTTAAAAGGAAAGAGTTATTGATAAATACATTGATAATAAGTCGAGTTGAAATATTTAGCTTGGGAATAAAAACACTTCTTAGTCAGGTTAAAAAAATTAATATCCGAAAGGTGGTGAATGATGAAAATGATGCATTCCGTTATTGTCGCCAATTTTCGGTTAATCTTATTATTATTTACTCAGCACCTTCAATCTCATTAATTGATTCTATAAAAAGAATAAAGCGATCATCTTTATCAATTAAGATCATTGTTATTTCACCAAAAACAGACTCAATATTATCAATAACACTTCTCCAATTGGGTATTGAAGGTTTTATTGTTGCTGATACTTCTTGTGAAAATGTTCTGCAAGCTATTCGACAGGTTTGTATCGGTCAACGGTATATAAGCCAAGAATTAGCGATGGAAATCGCACTAACAAAATTACAGCAAGAATTAAATCCGTTACATCAACTGTCTGAACGAGAATTGCAGATTATGTCGATGATTATTAGAGGGAAAAAAATTGCACAAATTGCAAGTGAGTTGAATATTAATACAAAAACAGTAAATAGCTATCGTTATCGAATGTTTAGTAAACTTAAAATCTCAGGTGATGTAGAATTAACACATATAGCAATACGTTATGGGTTAATTGAGATAGAGAGTCATTTACAAAGTGGAAGACAAATTTGACGCCAAAGCATTTTTAAGCCGAGTCACAGATAAACCGGGTGTGTATCGGATGTATGATGCGACAGACACCGTAATCTATGTCGGCAAAGCGAAAGATCTGAAAAAAAGGCTTTCAAGCTATTTTCGTACACAGGTAAATAGCCGTAAAACCGAAGCTTTAGTGAAGTGCATCGCAAATATTGATGTCACGATCACCCATACAGAAACGGAAGCTTTATTGCTTGAACACAGCTACATTCAGCGCTATCAACCCCGCTATAATGTGTTGTTGCGAGATGATAAATCCTATCCTTATATCTATTTAAGCGGTGATAAACACCCTAGACTTGCTAGCTACCGAGGCGCAAAACATGCCAAAGGGGAATATTTTGGACCTTTTCCTAACTCTTTTGCAGTAAGAGAAACATTAGCATTAATGCAAAAATTGTTTCCTATTCGTCAATGCGAAGACAGTGTTTATCGCAATCGTTCAAGACCTTGTTTGCAATATCAAATTGGACGTTGTCTTGCACCTTGCGTAAAAGGTTATGTTTCTGATGAAGAATATGCCCAACAAGTTAATTATGTGCGGCTTTTTCTTTCAGGTGATGATACGCAAGTTATTGATGGATTGGTTAAACGTATGGAAGCAGCTAGTCAAGAATTACATTTTGAAGAGGCCGCTCGCATTCGTGATCAAATCCAAGCAGTAAGGCAAGTGACTGAAAAACAATTTGTTGCCAATATTGGTGATGATCTTGATGTGATCAGTGTTGCTTTTAATGGTGCGATTGCTTGTGTTTATGTTCTCTTTTTCCGTCAAGGTAAAGTGTTAGGAAGTCGGAGTTATTTTCCTAAAGTTCCTGCAAATACCTCAATCGATGAAGTTGTTCAGACTTTTATTGGCCAGTTTTATTTACAAGGCAGTGCAATTCGTACTTTACCAAGTGAAATTTTGCTCGATTTTAATTTAGAAGATAAAGCGATTCTTTCTGAATCGATATCTTCAATTGCAGGGCGAAAAATTCAAATTCAAACCAAACCGCGTGGTGATAGGGCGCGTTATTTGAAATTAGCCAGAACAAACGCAGCAACGGCATTGGCTTCAAAACAAGTCGAACAATCGACAATTTCACAACGTTATACCGCTTTGATGTCTCTTCTTGATATGAAAGAGATAAAACGAATGGAATGTTTTGATATTAGTCACACTATGGGAGAGCAAACTGTGGCTTCATGTGTAGTATTTGACATGAATGGCCCATTAAAATCTGAATATAGGCGCTATAATATCAGTGGTATTACTCCTGGTGATGATTATGCGGCGATGAATCAAGTGCTGACCCGACGTTATGGTAAATCATTAGAAGACAGTAAAGTTCCAGATGTTATCTTTATCGATGGTGGTAAAGGGCAATTAGCACAAGCAATAGAAGTATTTGATTCTCTTAATGTTGATTGGGATAAATCACACCCGAAATTAATTGGTGTCGCAAAAGGGAGTGATCGTAAAGCAGGGCTTGAAACCTTGTTTTTTGTGCCTGAAGGTGAAGGAATGGCGTTACCTTCTGATTCACCTGCGTTACATTTGATCCAACATATTCGTGATGAATCTCATCGTCATGCAATAACAGGGCACCGCCAACGTAGAGCAAAAGTAAAAAATACCAGTTCGCTGGAGTCTATTGAAGGTGTAGGACCTAAACGTCGTCAAATGTTGTTGAAATATATGGGAGGGCTACAAGCTTTGCGAGATGCAAGTGTTGAAGAAATTGCGAAAGTCCCCACAATTTCGACGGCATTAGCAGAAAAAATTTTTAATGCGTTGAAACACTAAGTGTATTGATGCACCATATTAATAACTCTCACTTTTCTAGGTCGTGTAGAACGCTATGCAACTAAATATCCCAACTTGGCTAACTCTATTTCGTGTCGCTCTAATCCCATTCTTTGTTTTGGTGTTTTATTTACCATTCAAAGATGCTCCATTAGTTTGCGCTATTATTTTTATGGTAGCAGCTGCAACAGACTGGTTTGATGGCTTTTTAGCACGTAGATGGAAACAAACTACCCGCTTCGGTGCTTTTCTGGACCCAGTAGCGGATAAAGTAATGGTTGCAACAGCACTTGTTTTAATTACTGAGTACTATCATGAGTGGTGGATAACCTTACCGGCAGCAACAATGATTGCTCGTGAAATTATTATCTCTTCACTAAGAGAATGGATGGCTGAATTAGGGAAACGTAACAGTGTTGCAGTTTCTTGGATAGGAAAAGTGAAGACGACCGCACAAATGGGATCACTTGTTGTGTTATTATGGCGTCCTACTGTTGAAGCAGAGTGGTTTGGATTCGCTTTATTATATATCGCAACAGTGCTGACTTTCTGGTCAATGTTTCAATATTTGAGCGCTGCGTGGTCAGATTTGCGTGAAGGTTGATCGAAATGACTGAAAATTCACCGAACAGTCAAAAAGATGCAAATATAGTGTTGACTAGATTCAGGAAATCAGTAGAATGCAACGCATCGAAAGGCACAACGGTTTACAGAAATAAATAAGTAAATCAGCAAGTTCGGTAAT
>DWTR01000029.1:0-41626 GCA_018244935.1 Ardaris minthe | reverse complement strand
ATATATCAACAGGTGGCACAATGACTTGATATTCATCTTCACCATATTGTTGACGAATATTATTAACTTCAGATTCAAAGCTGATTAATACATCTCCGAGTCCACGTTCAATAAAAGAAGTCGTCGCACCACGACCGCCTGTATCAAATACCTCAACATTCTTGAGGAATTTCTTCATTGCTTCTTGTGTTTTCTCATCGCTGCCATAAGCTTTTTCAAAAGCGCCCCACGCTGCTAAATAGGTATAGCGACCATTACCCGATGTTTTAGGATTAGGGAAAACCACTTTGACATCTTCACGCGTTAAATCTTCCCATGAAGTAATATTCTTTGGATTTCCTTTGCGTACTAAATACGCCATGGTGGAATAATAAGGCGAACTATTATTAGGAAGACGTTGTTGCCAATCAGCAGGAATTAATTTGCCTTTATCATGCAAAATTTGCACATCAGTGACTTGGTTATAGGTCACGACATCCGCAGGTAAACCTTGCAATATTGCAAGTGCTTGCTTAGAAGAGCCAGCATGTGATTGTTTGATGGTGACTTTATCGTCAGGATGTTGAGCATCCCACTGTGTTTTAAAATCACTATTTAGCTGTGTGAATAGCTCTCTTGCGATATCGTAAGAGCTATTAAGTAATTGAGCGGCCCCTGCATAACTACTAACAACCAAAGACAATGCTGCGGTTGCTTGTAATGCAAAGGTTCTGATTGTGTTTTTCTTCATCAAAAGTACCCATCATTGTAAGTTTTATTCTAATGGCTACTCTATCGACTTTATTTATAACAGTGTAGTTAGCTTTTGTTATTTGATATAACCACAAGCTATTAAAAATGACTAAAACTCAGGCTAATTAATTAAAATTACATCAATCACTATTAATGTGAAAAAATTTCAGACAAAAATGCCCGCTTTTAAAGCAGGCATTTCACTAATAGAACGTCTTTAACACTAGATAATGATTACAGTGCTTTTAATACTTCATAAGAAGGGGCGAAGTAATAACTTCCTGTTACAGGTTTACTCATACGTAATAGGTCATCATATTTGCCGTCTAATTCACCAAACATACTCAATAGTTGCTGCTCGATGTTATATAAACGACCACAGTAAGCTAAGAAATATAAACCATGTTTACCGCTTACAGTACCGTAAGGCAGACTGTGACGTAAAATCGCTAACTCTTCACCGTCTTCTTCAATTACCACACGAGAAACGTGAGATGTTACATTACGTTCAGATTCATCAAGTTCAACACTATCTTTTTTAGTACGACCGATCATTTTTTCTTGGTCTGATTCACTAAAACGCGTCCACTTCTTCAGGTTATGCTCATAACGTTGAACTAAAACATAACTACCACCAGCATCAACACCGTCATTAATTAGTGCTACACCATAACGCTCATCATCTTGTGGATTTTCTGTGCCATCAATGAAACCGCTAAAATCGCGCTCTTCAATCCAACGGAAACCATGAATTTCTTCTTCAACTTTGATTGCATCACCAAAAGCAGCAATTGCGGCTTGTGCCAGTGAGAAATTCACATCATGACGCATAGATTGGATATGAATAAGCAGATCGCGCTGTGTTGCAGGCGCTAGTCCTTTACCTAAAGGGCGAAAAGGTTTTAGCTCTGGTGCGCTATTTTCATCGGAAAGTTTTTTCCAAATATCAGAGCCAAATGCAACAACTGCGCCTAGTGATGCATCCGGAAATTGCTTTTGTAAATCAGATAATGATTGCATGAATTTCTGACATCCTTCACGCAGAGCCTCTAATTCACCCACGACCATTGCTTCAATAAAAAGACCAAATTTACTATGTGCGACTAAAATGCCACTTTGCGCATGAGACATATTGCTTTCCTAATCAATAATCAAAACACCCAAAATAATGTTGATTATATCGAATACTTTTTCCTGAAGATTTGCCTTTCAACAAAAATCGGACAATCTGATCATAAAATCTTCCTTATTTTATAAGGAATAGTATAAGGAATAGCGTGAAGGCGATTTGTTCTGCCAAATAATTTGCGTTAATGCCCAGTTAGATAAAACTTCATCAGGTGGCATCAATCCATCAGGGCCATCCCATTGACCACTAAAGACATAACTCACCGATTTAGCTTCTGCGGATTGGCATAAAATAGTTCTCTGTTTTTCATCTTTAGGACCTTTGCTACATGCACCAAATGCTTTTTTATAGATATCTTTAAATGGTGTACCTATCGTTGTTCCCCAATCCGTTGTTGCCTTGGCATCAAAGACTTCTATTTTCTCAACGGTACCTTTTTCTTTGCCATAAAAAGCCACTTGGATTTTATTATCTTCAAGTGCTTGGACTACAACAGTAATATCGCTACCTTGCATCTCCATACCTTCACGATAATTGAAGCTACCGCCTAGCGCATTTTTTATTTCACTTTCTGTTATTTTGGTTGAGCTGGTGATATTACCTAATCCATTAGCAGAAACTGTTAACGTATCATTTGAAAACCAATTCATCGGATTTAGTGCAGAAAAAGACATTCCTCCCATGGATGAACAGCCACTTAATAGCAAAACACTTGTGCTTAAACACAAGGGTAACCAAAACTTAGGCATCATTTATTTCTCCGTTAAACTTTTTCGTCACACATTAAAATAGATATTGAGGTGATTAAGGACACCTTATCTTACTCTTTGTATCGTCTCAATCATCAGGTTAAAACCGTCGCGATAAATCAGCATAACAAAATATCTACTGATTTGATCTTAGATAACCACATGAAAAGAAAGCCTAGTTACGACCATCTACAGAACATTTTGTTCCACAGAAAAGGTAATATCAGATTTTACGCATAAAATAAGAAGTACAAACGTAAGAATAGAAACCGGGAAAAAGAGATAAATATAAAAGAAAGAGTAATAACCCCTAAAGATATCAGGGGTTTTGAATACAATTAAAGATCGAAATCCTGATCAACAATTAATCGTTTAGTATAAGTTGTGCTTT
The DNA here is from genome assembly GCA_018244935.1 of Ardaris minthe. Lineage (NCBI taxonomy): Eukaryota > Metazoa > Arthropoda > Insecta > Lepidoptera > Hesperiidae > Ardaris > Ardaris minthe. The sequence continues at coordinate 38,625 of DWTR01000029.1, read as the reverse complement.
CTTGGTTTTGATCTTCATACAATAACTTCTCAAACATACAAATGGTTGCATCATTTTCTTCTGGTACAACTAATGTAATTTGAGGGCACCCTTTCGCTATCAGCTTTTTCTCTAATCGAGAGATCAATGCATTAGCAATGCCTCGTCCTCGAAAATCTGGGTGAACGCCTAAATAGTATAAAGAGCCACGATGACCATCGTATCCCCCCATTACACTACCTACAATCTCTCCTGCCACTTCTGCTATCAGGAATAAATCAGGTGAGTGGTTTAATTTTCTTTCAATATCAATTTCAGGATCGTTATCAGGCGATATCAGATCGCAACGCTCCCAAAGTGTAATAATTGCCTCAAAATCATCTTGGCGAAATACACGTATTTCCATGGTTTTGCCCATTATCTGTCACATAAATCTGAATTTATTATCGCTTGTTTGGTTTATGAATCAACTTGAAAATGAGAACATAGACAATATGGAGTTCTATTTTTAATAAATATGATAAAAATTGTAGGTTATTATGAATTTACCTGATATTCATCGTGTTAAAGAATTTTTCTTATCACTACAAGATACGATTTGTCGCTCTCTTGAAAACATAGACCAAAAAGCTACTTTTCAACAAGATAACTGGGAAAGAAAAGAAGGAGGCGGTGGTCGTACTCGCGTTTTAACCCATGGCGCTCTTTTTGAACAAGCTGGCGTCAATTTCTCACATGTTTATGGCGATACATTACCGAAATCTGCTACAGCACATCGCCCTGAATTAGCAGGACGCCGTTTTCAAGCAATGGGGGTGTCATTAGTTATTCACCCTCTTAATCCTTATATTCCGACTTCTCATGCCAATGTCCGTTTTTTTATTGCTGAGAAAGAAGGTGAAGCTCCTGTTTGGTGGTTTGGTGGTGGCTTTGACTTAACACCTTATTATGGCTTTGAAGAAGACGTTATTCATTGGCATAACGTTGCTAAATCTGTTTGCGCTCCTTTTGGTGAAGATTATTACTCGCGTTATAAAAAATGGTGTGATGATTATTTTTATATTAAACACCGCAATGAACCTCGTGGTGTCGGTGGTCTTTTCTTTGATGATTTAAACACCCCAGATTTTGACCACTGTTTCGAGTTTATCCAATGCGTAGGGCTTGGTTATCTTGATGCCTATTTACCTATTGTTGAAAAACGCAAATCGATACCTTGGGGAGAGCGGGAACGCCAGTTCCAACTCTATCGCCGTGGTCGCTATGTTGAATTCAATTTAGTGTGGGATAGAGGCACATTATTTGGCTTACAAAGTGGCGGCAGAACAGAATCCATTTTAATGTCCATGCCTCCTTTAGTCCGTTTTGAATATGATTATTCTCCTGAACCGAACACTCCAGAAGCAAAGTTATACAGTGATTTTTTGATCCAGAAAGAGTGGGTATAGCATATTTAATTTATTAAGAATAAAGCCACATTAAAATGTGGCTTTACTGGAATAAAACGAGAATTTTAATAACAAATATTTTCTAAAATCAATTAAATAAGAAAGCCAGTAAGCCTGTCACTTTATTTTTATTCTCCCACCCTTCCGCTCTCATACAGGTATTAAAATAATCTTTACGCTCCCATTCATTAGCATCAGAAGGAAAAGAGGTTCCTGCCCCTGAATTGGGAATATCTTTACCATTGACTCTCATAGGAGCAAAAGAAGGCTGAGTTGAAGTCACATATCTCGCAGGATATCGCTCTTTGGCTTGTTGCATACACATATTTTTAGCGATATCTAGAGGTGATGGATTTGTCGTTTTTGCTTCCCATTTTTCAGGGGTAGCACAAGCTGAAAGCATAAAAATGGATGCAATGATGATCGTTTTTTTCAAAGTAATAACTCATTAAGACGAATAGGAATCAATTGCATTTTAGCCGTTTTCTGAAAGAAATAATTAATTTTTTATGAAGCTTCGTATTATTGAATAATTGTTGAGCAGAAAAACGACAAATTAAATGTTAAATAAGCTGTGGAACCTCATTTAAGACAGTGATATCTATTTTTCATAATTTATCTCATTAAAATGTATCAAAACTTCCATTATGTAAGTATGTTGAAAAAATATAAAATTGAGAAATTTATCATTTTTCTTGTCTTAAACTAATCATGCGATCTAAGAAATAAGGAAGGTAAATAATGAGAAAATTACGTATTGGTATGGTCGGTTTAGGATCAATTGCACAAAAAGTTTATCTCCCTATTTTAAGTAAAGCTTCTAACTGGGAATTTATAGGCGCATTTTCACCCAATCAGGAAAAAGGAAATATAATTTGTGCCGCTTATCGTATCCCTTTATTCACTAGCTTAAATGCTTTAGCCCAACAGTGTGATGCGATATTTGTTCATAGCGCAACTTCAAGTCATTTTGAAGTTATAGACTATTTATTAAATGCAGGTGTGCATGTTTACGTTGATAAACCCTTAACAGAACATATTCACCAATCTGAAGCACTTATTGAACTTGCAGCTAAGAAAAATAAAAAGCTAATGGTGGGTTTTAACCGCCGCTTTGCACCTTTTTATCATCAGTTGAAACAAAATATTACACATCTTTCTTCTTTAAGAATTGATAAACATCGCTGTGATAGTGTCGGCCCTAAAGAGACACGCTTTACCTTGTTTGATGACTATTTACATGTTGTTGATACCGCGCTTTGGTTAGCCGGTTCAAACGCTGAATTATTAAGTGGTAGTATTATCCAAACAAAAGAAAATGCACTGTTTTATGCTGAACACCATTTAAAAATCGATGATTGCTGGATAACGACATCAATGCATAGAAAAGCAGGAAGCCAGCAAGAACAAGTTATTGCCGTTAATGAAGATGCAATCCATCAAATTACAAATATGAATTTATGGCGCAGCGAAAGCAGAAATAAACTCACTGAAAAACATCCAGAAAACTGGGACCCGATTTTATTACAACGGGGTTTTATTGGGGCGGTGGAACACTTTATTGAATGTGTGACGAATGATACAGATCCATCGATAAGTGGAGAGCAAGCCATTGTTGCTCAACTTATGATAGAAAAAATGTTATCTAATCAATAAATTCTAGGTATAAAAAAACTGAGTTCATTATAAATTGAACTCAGTTTTTATTTTTAGACGCTAAATTAACTTATTTAGATTTCTTCAAGTGTGACATTAAACGCTTACGTTTACGCAACTGAGATTGTGTTAATTTATTTTTCTTATCCGCATAAGGGTTTTCACCCTCTTTAAATTGAATACGGATTGGCGTACCCATCACTTGCAGAGTACGGCGGAAATAGTTCATCAAATAGCGCTTATAGCTATCGGGTAAATCAGTGACCTGATTACCATGAATAACTACAACAGGTGGATTATAACCACCAGCATGTGCATATTTCATTTTTACGCGGCGTCCACGAACAATCGGTGGCTGATGATCATCTTCTGCCATCTTCATGATACGAGTGAGCATTGATGTGCCTACACGACGCGTTGCACAGACATAAGCTTCTTGAATTGATTCAAAAAGATTACCCACGCCACTTCCATGTAATGCAGAAATAAAATGAACACGCGCAAAGTCAACAAAGCCCAGTTTAAGATCAAGCATGGCTTTTACTTGCTCGCGATCGTCTTGTGTCATGCCATCCCATTTATTGACAGCAATAACTAATGAACGACCCGCATTCAGGATATAACCTAATAATGAAAGATCTTGGTCTGAAATACCTTCACGGGCATCAATAACCAACAATGCAACGTTAGAATCTTCAATGGCTTGTAATGTTTTGATAACAGAGAATTTTTCTACTGTTTCTTTTACTTTACCGCGTTTACGAACACCCGCTGTATCGATGATAATATATTCTTTCTCATCACGTTCCATTGGGATATAGATACTGTCGCGGGTTGTACCCGGCATATCGTAAACAACCACACGATCTTCACCAAGCATACGGTTTGTCAGTGTTGATTTACCAACATTAGGACGGCCAACAATCGCTAATTTTACCGGTAATGTAGAAGGGTCAAAGTCGTCTTCTTCCTCTTCTAACGCTTGCGCTTCTTGTTCTGCTTCTAATGCAGCCCAATAAGCCGCATTTTCTTCTTCTTCAGTCAGCTCTAGCTCTTCTTCCACCACTTTACCGGTAATTGGTAAGAGTGCTTGTTCAATCAGTTGAGCAACACCACGACCATGAGATGCAGCGATTGGGAAGATTTCACCTAATCCTAAAGAGTAAAAATCAGCTAATGCAGTATCAATATCGATACCGTCAGTTTTATTCGCAACTAAATACGTTTTTTTCTCAACACCACGAAGGTGTTTTGCAATACCTTGGTCTGCTGGCATCAAGCCCGCACGAGCATCAACTAAAAACAGTACGATATCGGCTTCTTGAATAGCCTGTAGCGATTGTGATGCCATATGGGTTTCAACCCCCTCTTCAGCACCATCAATACCACCGGTATCAATAATAATAAATTCTTCGCCTTCTAACTCTGCTCGACCATATTTACGGTCACGGGTGAGTCCTGGAAAATCGGCAACTAATGCGTCTCTTGTGCGTGTTAGTCGATTAAATAACGTGGATTTACCCACGTTAGGGCGCCCTACTAAGGCAATAACGGGTATCATTTTTTGATGCCTCATAAAAATACAATCACAAACCTAATTGTATTTTACATGTAATTACTAAAAAGACGAAACGGCTCCTTTAAAGGAGCCGTAAAATAAATAGATTTGTCAGCAACTAATTACCGACTATAAAGATAAACCTTACCATCGCGAGCTTGGATCATCAGCTTATCTTGTACCGCTTGAGGGCGGCTTAATAAGCCTGAACTGTTCACTTGGTTTTGTGCAATAAATTTACCTGTGCTGGTATCAATCCAATGGAGATAACCTTCTGCGTCACCAACCACTAAATAGCCATCAAAAATAGCCGGAGCAGTTAAATTGCGATGCAATAAATCTTCTTGTGTCCATAATGTCACACCATCAGATTTACGAACAGATAAAACTCTGTCATTTTGGTCAGCAAGGTAAAGATTATCACCCAAAAGCACCATATCATTGACTGAGCCTAACTCACGTTTCCAAAGGATTTGTCCAGAACGCATATCAAGGCTAACTAAATTACCGTTATACGCCATTGCATAAACAGTATTTTCATCAATAATCGGTGTGATATCCACATCATTTAATCGGCTAATTTCAGTAGAGCCTTTAATTTGTGAAATATTTTGTTGCCAAATCAACTGTCCTTGAGAAAGAACAACTGCACTGACACGACCATTATCAGCACCAATAATCGCTGCACCATAAGCAACAGCAGGTGCAGACTCACCACGAAGAGATAATGATGGAGTGTCTAAGTTAATAGTCCAAGAAATCTCACCCGTTAATAAGTCGAGTCCTTGCAACATACCATTACTAGTATGAATAAGGACTAAACCATCACTAACAACAGGTTTTGAAATGGCTTCACCAGCAACATCGGTTTCCCAATCAATGGAGCCATCTTCAATGTTCAGTGCATATACTTTCGCTTTTTCAGTTCCCACAAAAATGCGAGTACCTGAAACTGTTAACCCACCAGAAAGTAATGCAGATTCATTAGATGAAAGAAAACCGGTTTTAATAGAAAGATCTTGCGACCAAAGCTCTTTACCTGTTTCTACATCTAATGCTTTAACTAAACCATGGCGATCAGCGACATAAACAACCGCGCTATCCCATGTTGGTGACAAGTGAGAATAGTATTTACCAATACCATTTCCAACTGATTTGTCCCAAACAGCTCTAGGTGTAAATTGGCTTTGCACCTCAGGCAATGGAGACATTGTCACATTATCCTGTTCACTAGAACATCCTGCCAACAAAGCAGATGCTAGTAGACCAACCAGGAGAGTTTTACGCAGTTGCATGTCTGAAGATCCCTTTAATTGGATAAATTATTGAGTTTAAGTTCAACCAGTGAGCGAATAGCACCCGCATTTTCATCAGTTAATGCGCTACGATAAGCGGTTGTTGCACCTGCGTTATCGCCTTTTTTCGCTAAGACATCACCACGGATATAATTTTTCATTCCATTCCATGCTTTGCCTTTCACTTGCTCTAACGAAACTAAAGCAGCATCTGTTTTATCTAATGCTAATTGTACGCGAGCTAAACGAAGATTAAGCATATCTGCAAATGCATCATTTTTTACTTTTGCCACAGCATTCGTTAGATGACGTTCACCACTGACCAAATCATTAGCATCGATAGCGATTTGCGCTAGCTCTAATGAAGCTAAAGCGCCATAAATATCATTCGTTTCAGTAACAAATTTTTCAGCTAATGCAATATTTTCAGGCGTAGGCTTAGCAAGAGCCTCACTGACTGTTGCAAAAGCACCTGCACTTTCTTGCAGACGATTTGTTTGATGTGATTGCCAATATTTCCAACCAAACACACCACCAAAACCAATAACAGCGGCTAAAACGATAGTTAAACCGTAGTTTTTAAAGAACTGTTTAATTGCATCAACTTGTTCGTTTTCGGTGCTATAAACTTCCACAAGTCTCTCCTTAACCTAATAACAGAGTCAATTGCTGAGCGAGTTCATTGCGAGCAACAATGGTTTGTTCCCCTGAACGCAAATCTTTCACTGCAACAGTGCCGGCATTAATTTCATCTTCGCCTAAAATCAGAGCAATTTTAGCGCCTTGTTTATCAGCACGTCCTAACTGCTTTTTAAAGTTACCATTACCATGATTCGTCATTAAACGTAATGTTGGTAATTGATCACGAATTTCTTCAGCCAGCATTAATGCTGCACTTTGGCTCTTCTCACCAAATGAAGCGAGGTAAACATCAGCGACATTAGTATCTGCAACAAATTCAGGGTTAACCGCTTGAACTAATAAAATCATGCGCTCCATTCCCATCGCAAAACCAACTGCTGGGGTTGGATGTCCACCTAGTTGCTTCACAAGACCATCATAACGGCCACCAGCACACACTGTTCCTTGTGAACCTAATGCGCTAGTCACCCACTCAAAAACAGTACGGTTATAATAGTCTAAACCACGAACTAAACGCTGATTAACGCGATATGTAATACCGACAGCATCCAATAAGGCACAAAGACCATCAAAGTGCGCTCTTGATTCGTCATCAAGATAATCGAAAAGTTCAGGCGCATCATTCAATAAAGTCTGAATTTCTGGATTTTTTGAGTCTAAAACGCGTAATGGGTTAGAATACATACGACGTTTGCAGTCTTCATCCAACTTATCTACATGCTGCTCTAAGAAAGCAACTAACGCTTCACGATATTTAGCACGCGCTTCTAATGAACCAATAGAGTTAAGTTCTAATGTTACGTGTTCTGCAATACCTAACGCTTTCCACCAGCGCGCAGTTAGCATAATTAATTCCGCGTCAATATCTGGGCCTTGTAGACCAAAAACTTCTGCACCTAACTGGTGGAATTGACGATAACGACCTTTTTGAGGGCGCTCATAACGGAACATTGGCCCTAAATACCATAAACGTTGTTCTTGATTATAAAGCAAGCCATGCTCGATACCCGCACGAACACAACCCGCTGTATTTTCTGGACGTAATGTCAGGCTTTGAGCATCTTCGCCACGATCGGTAAAAGTATACATTTCTTTTTCAACAACATCGGTCACTTCACCAATTGCTCGCTGAAATAGAGGGGTATGCTCTACGATAGGTGTTCTGATTTCACTAAAGCCATAACCCGCTAAAATTTGTTTTAGCGTATTTTCAATTTTCTGCCATACACGAGTGTCAGCAGGTAGATAGTCGTTCATACCACGAATGGCTTGGATTTTTTGTGCCACTTTTCTTCTCTAATAGTTATTAATTGATTGTTAGGCTGATTATAGAAGCGAAATCAATCAGTATTCAATGTGAAATCTATAGTAAAACTGGCTCATTGATTAATGAGCCAGTTTTTTGAGTATTATTTGTCCAATTGATTTATGTGTATACGCATACTGTCATCAAGCATCGATGCTTTAGCACGAATTTTTGCTTCTAATAAATCAATCATATTAACGTTATCAAGGCGCTCTTTTTGTCTTACGCCATCTTCATAAAAACCACTACGTGTTTTAGCGCCAGTTACACCTAACGTTGAAACTTCAGCTTCGCCCGGTCCATTAACAACACAACCAATGATAGAAACATCCATAGGTGTGATGATATCTTCCAAACGTTGCTCTAATTCGTTGACTGTTCCGATAACATCAAATTCTTGACGGGAACAAGTTGGGCAAGCGATAAAGTTAATTCCACGAGAACGAATACGTAAGGATTTAAGAATATCAAAACCGACTTTAACTTCTTCAACTGAATCTGCAGCTAATGAGATCCTTAATGTATCGCCGATACCTTCTGATAATAAGATCCCAAGACCGATCGCTGATTTAACCGATCCTGCTCTTGCGCCACCAGCTTCGGTGATCCCTAAGTGTAAAGGTTGATCAATTTTTTTCGCTAATAAACGGTAAGAATCAACTGCAAGGAAAACATCTGAGGCTTTTACGCTGACTTTAAATTGTTCGAAATTCAGCTTATCAAGAATATCGACATGGCGCATTGCTGATTCAACTAACGCTTCTGGTGTCGGCTCGCCGTATTTCTCTTGAATATCTTTTTCAAGTGAACCACCGTTTACACCAATACGAATAGGAATATTGTTGTGACGAGCGCAATCAACAACTTGGCGAATACGTTCTTCACTACCAATATTACCCGGATTGATACGTAAACAATCAACACCATATTCAGCGACTTTTAATGCGATACGGTAGTCAAAATGAATGTCAGCGACTAAAGGCACATTAACTTGTTGCTTAATTAATTTGAATGCTTCCGCAGCATCCATTGTGGGTACAGAAACACGAACAATATCCACCCCAACACGTTCCAGAGATTTTATCTGGCGAACAGTCGCTTCTACGTCTGTCGTTCGTGTATTCGTCATCGACTGTACCGCGATAGGAGCGCCATCGCCAACAGGTACATTGCCCACATAAATTCGTGTCGATTTGCGACGAATAATAGGTGATTCTTTATGCATTGATTAATTCTCCCATGCTTCCATGCTTGCTCAAATGTGTAGTCAGATTAAGCGCTCGGTACTGTTATTTTTGCTATTTTTCCAGTAAAACGGCTTAAATCAACAGATTCACCATTAAACTGTAAGCGAGTAACAGAAGGTGCGCCTATTTTTAGTTTATAAGGTTGCTCACCATCAAATTCCAAACGATCACCCGCTTTCTTAATACCATTAAATAAGACTTTATTTTGAGCATTACGAACTTCTAACCAACATTCACCATCGAACATAAGAACCAATTGATTCGCAATAGCAGATGCTTCCGATGAGGTGGATTCTTGTGCTGAATTTGCTCGAGATGTTGTTGATGTTGTTAGAGGTGATACTGGTAATGGAACCGTTCTCACTTCTGTTGGTGCTGGTGACGTCGTTTCAGTCGTTGGCAATGTAGCGACATTATTCGCCTGATTATCAACTAATGGAGACGCAGGTACTTGTAAATTATCACCTTCAGATGTTGACGTATTATCTAAGGTTGCTAAAGGAGAATCTATCGTATTGGTGTTTTCTTGTGTACTATTTTGCCCTATGTCTTGAGATGCCATAGAGACTAATTCTTGTTGATCGGCCTGATGACCTTGCCACCACCAAACACCAACTAATGCAATCATCACAGTCAAAATTACCCAAGTGATTTTCATCAGCCAGCCTTCACGTTTTTTATGACGCTTACCTAATGAGTAATTTTGTGTGGTTGTCATTCTAATTTGTTTGACAGGAGCTTGTTGGTCGATAAAACCAAGGATGTCTTTTTCAGGAACGCCGACTAACTTAGCGTAAGAACGCATGTATCCGCGTAAAAATGTGGGTGCAATATTAGAAGAAACAGAATCTGTTTCAATGTCGCGCACTGTTGATAACTTCAAACAAAGTCGATCAGCAACAGTTTGTTGTGTTAGCCCTACTTTTTCTCGTGCCTGACGTAAAAGTTGACCTGCTGTTAATTTCACTTCTTCGGTTTTGTTTTCAGTATTCATTAGCAATCTAGGCACTGTGGCTATTGGATGTTTAACATTGATGAACTCGCAAAAGCACAAAGTACCTTAACGTATCACCGCGAATTTTCTGATATTTTATTATCACTTTGCTGACAGACCAAATAATCTGGCGGTATATCCTCAATTAACACGCTATTATTGTTTAATAGTTTTTGTTCACAAAGGAAATTACCATAAAGCCTTAATACATTAACATTTACTGGCTTCGAGTTCATCGCTAATTTGTAATAATCTAACGCTTGAATAGAATTTCCCAATAACTGCGATGTTAATGCCATTCCTAAATTCGCATCTGGGTGATTTGGCATCACTGATAACACTTTTTGGAAATGATATTGCGCTATTTGATATTGTCTTTCAGCTAAATAAGCATCACCTAATTGTAAACGTGTAGACACTGCAACACGTTCTTGATTGGCTGATGATTGACAACCGAGTGTCAATAGCATCAAGCCAATAGTTATAACTACTGATGATATCCTTATCATCGTTTTATTCCTCAAATATATTCGTCCTTGTTCTCTCTACATTGTAATTATGTAATACACTTCACAAAGAAAGAGATATCCACCTGTATCAGACTGCTTTTACTGAAATTAGTTCACCTTGTTGACGTTTTTTCAGTGTACGCTTTGTACGGTCAATAACATCACCAGCTAATTGTCCACAAGCCGCATCAATATCATCACCACGGGTTTTACGTACAATCGTCGTGAAGCCATATTCCATTAATACTTTAGAGAAACGGTCAATACGGCTATTAGAACTACGTCCATATGGCGCACCCGGGAACGGATTCCATGGAATTAAGTTAATTTTACACGGTGTGTCTTTTAAAAGCTCTGCTAATTGATGAGCTTGATCTGTGCTGTCATTAATATGATCAAGCATGACATATTCAATCGTCACTCGCCCTTGGTTCGCGTTTGATTTAGCAATATAACGGCGAACACCTTCAAGAAACATTTCAATGTTGTATTTCTTGTTAATTGGAACGATTTCATCACGAATTTCATCAGTAGGTGCATGTAATGAAATAGCTAAAGCCACGTCAACAGCATCGCTTAATTTATCTAATGCAGGCACAACACCTGATGTAGAGACAGTGACACGACGTTTAGATAGACCAAAACCAAAATCATCCATCATGATTTCAAGTGCTGGAATAACATTATTTAAATTCAGTAATGGCTCGCCCATTCCCATCATCACGACGTTAGTAATAGGACGACGACCCGTCTCTTTTAATGAGCCAATAATTTTAGCTGCACGCCAAACTTGCCCAATAATTTCAGACACTTTCAAGTTACGGTTAAAACCTTGCTGTGCAGTTGAACAGAACTTACACTCTAAAGCACAACCCACTTGCGAAGAAACACATAATGTTGCGCGATCATCTTCTGGAATGTACACAGTTTCTACTTGTTGATCGCCAACTTTAATTGCCCACTTGATCGTGCCATCTGTTGAACGTTGTTCTTCAGAAACTTCAGGTGCTTTAATTTCAGCAATTTCTTTTAATTTATTGCGTAACACCTTGTTGATATCTGTCATTTGATCAAAATCGTCATAACAGTAGTGGTACATCCACTTCATAATTTGGTCAGCACGGAAAGGTTTTTCGCCCATAGAGACAAAAAGCTCACGCATCTGTTTACGATTTAAATCTAACAGATTAATTTTAGTTTTTTGATTCACAGTATTTTCTTTAGAAACAGCGACAGAAGCGCTTGGCGCTGGAGTGGTAGATTGGGTCATGACATTGCCTCGTTGTTACACTATGCGGCCTGCATTAGCATTGATGCTAATGGGATACTTATATATTTGTATAATTAAACAATAATAAAAAACGCCCTGTTAATTATCAAACAGGGCGTCGCATTGTACTGTTTTTCGCGTAGAGATGCTAATAAATTAGCGCGCGCAAACTTCGTTTTCAGTGAAGAAGTATGCGATTTCACGAGCAGCAGAAGCTTCTGAATCTGAACCGTGTACCGCATTTTCAGTAAAACTATCAGCGTAGTCAGCACGTAAAGTACCCGCTAATGCGTTGTCTGGGTTAGTTGCCCCCATCAGATCACGGTGACGTTGAATCGCATTTTCACCTTCTAACACTTGAACCATGATAGGGCCAGAAGTCATAAATTCAACTAAACCGTCAAAGAAAGGACGGCCTTTGTGTTCTTCATAAAAGCCTTCAGCTTGTTCGCGCGTTAAATGCAACATTTTAGCGCCAATGATGCTAAAACCTGCACTTTCAAAACGGTGATAGATAGCACCGATAACATTTTTTTTCACTGCGTTTGGTTTGATAATAGAAAATGTGCGCTGAATAGCCATGTCTTACCTCTAAATTATTTTATTAATGATAACTTTTGTTATCTCTTTTATCGCAGATCATGGAAAAACGAATCAAAAACCGCATTCCCTGCAAAAAATAGTGCTCGATTATAGGAGGATAAAAATGAATTGCACAGATTGAATATCCTTTTTTTTAAAAAACTGTGGCAAAAAAGTTATAAATTATCGATCTAATCACATTTTTGACCTATTCCATGTTCAAACTTAAAAATTAAGAACAAAAAAGAACCAAAATGATACTCAATAAATAGTCTATTTATCTTTATTAAAAAGCCTATTTTAGTTAAAAATCACTCAGTTCTCGTTTATTTCATCTTTTTAGTTTAACGAAATATAAAATTAACCATATCCGTTTGACCACTTAGATCAAGCACTGAAAGTTGATATTTACCTCGTTTCTCTAATAAATAAGAGAATGTTTCCCCGTTTTCTGTTTTGCCTATTTGTTCACCATTTAAAAACCACCATTGCATACCACTTCCTCCTTGTGTAGAAACTGTTATTTCTAGATTAGTTTCGCCGGGTAATGGTCTTAATAAATCACCCGCTCGAATACCCGAGATAAACAAGGGAATAATATCTTCTTTAATTGGTGGGCAAGTTTCAGAAATCGGTGGCAGTCGTTTTGCTCTGCGCTCTTTTTCAGGCAACCATGCTTCTAATGCTATCGGCCATAAAGCAATATCTTTTAACTCTGCATTAGGACAATTAGGCCCCGTGCGTTTACCTTCATCATCTAACCAAATTTTTTCGTTGATCCCCAAAATACCTTCTTGGCTATCATTCAATAAAGTGGGTGGAATAGTGTTATCTAAGATCCAGCTTCGACGACTAACTCTACAGTTACTATCTTCTTTAGGTAATGCTTTACCTGTTGGCCAACAAATTGTTGCTGCGGTTACACTATCAGGACGCAAATCAGTTGGTGGTCTTTGTTTATTTTGATAGAAATAGCCGGTTAATAAGTTATTGACCTGATTCATAATTGGGACAGCCGTTGCGAAGCCAAATTGCCCTGCAACCGGTGTTCCATCAGGTCTGCCCACCCAAACACCAATGGTATAACGAGCATTCACACCGATAGACCACGCATCCCGATAGCCATAACTTGTTCCTGTTTTCCAAGCTAAAGGAACAACGGGTGAAATTGCACTATCTGGCCGAGGTCTAGCTTCTCCAGCTAATATGCGCCTAATAATCCATGCCGATCCTTGTGACATCAACACTCGGTTTTCTATTATTTGCTCTGGCTTAAAACGTAACGGTGCTGTTTTTCCTTGCCTTGCTAATGCACTAAAGGCAGAAACAAGCTCATCCATTCGTGTTGCTGTTCCTCCTAAGATCAGCGCTAAGTTTGGCTCTGAACCATAAGGAAAGCGCATTTCAAGATGATTATGACGCAATTTTGCCGCAAATTTCTTTGCTCCATACACTTCGATAAGTTGTACCGCGGGCAAATTTAAAGAACGGCTTAGTGCTTCACTGGCACTGACCGCACCATTAAAATCAGAGTCAAAATTACCAGGACGATAATTATCAAATCGACGGGGAACATCTTGTAAGAGTGATTCTGCATGAATAAGCCCTTCATCTAATGCGAGTGCATAAATAAATGGCTTTAATGTTGAACCGGGCGAGCGCCATGCACTAATCATATCGACATGACCAAAGCGCGAATTATCATTAAAATCGGCAGAACCAACATACCCTTTTACACTCATATCCGTATGATCAACAACTAGGATGGCTAAGGATGTTTTATCCGCTAATTGATACTTCCATTGATTCGCAATATCTTCGAGTTGTCGTTGAATATTAATATCAATCGTAGTGGTAATAACAGGCTCTCGCTTTTCGTTATACATACGACGAGCCAGCAATGGTGCCAATTGCGGTGTTTGCCTTGGTGCTAATAAAACCTGTTCTTCTTTGATTTCATCAACTTTTTCTTGTGACCATATTTGATATTCTGCCAGCCTATCTAATACTTTATCTCTAGCAGCTTGAGCGCGTTCAGGATATCTATCTGGTCGCAAACGACTTGGCGCTTGTGGCAATACGGCCATTAATGCCGCCTCGCCCGCAGATAAATCAGCGGGTGATTTGCCTAAATAAGCCCAACTTGCTGCGCCAATGCCTTCTAATGTACCGCCAAAAGGCGCTATATTGAGGTAAATCTCCAGAATTTCATCTTTTGAGTAATACCACTCTAATTGCAAGGTGCGCCAAAGCTGTTTGATTTTCCCCCCTAAAGTACGCGAGTGAGGATCAATAAGGCGAGCCACTTGCATTGATAACGTACTTCCGCCTGACACTATTCTTCCTGAACTTAGATCTTGCCACGCTGCACGGAATATCGCCATCGGGTTAACACCAGGATGTTGATAAAACCAGCGATCTTCATAAGTAATTAAGGCTTCTAAATATTCAGGAGAGACATCAGCGAGTTTGACATGATAACGCCATACCCCTTCTTTATCGGCAAAACGCCAAAGAGGTGTACCATCTTGCGCTGTAACAATCGTCGCAATTTGAGGTTCAGGATCAGGAAGAGGCCAAATTTTATCTGCGATCCAGACTAAAATTGGCGTTGTTAGCAAAAAAATAATGATAACAGCAATAAGCCGTTTATATCCTAGTTTCATTCAATCACTCAAAGGAAAAAGCCCTTTCCGAAGAAAGGGCTACAAGATTTAAGGAACAACGTCAATCTTGGTTTCTGTTGATCCTATTGCACGCCAATAAGGCACATACATAGATTCAACTTGTGGTGGTGGTACTTGATAGCTACCCGGTGTTACGGCTCTTGCTAAATAGAGCAATGTCGTTGGGCGATATTTATCAACAGAAATAGCAGCAACAAAGCGATCATCACGATATTCTAGATGTTTGATATTTGCTTGTCCCATATCGTCGATAAATTCCTGCAAGTCAGCAGCACTATCACTTAAGCTTGCACTACTTGATGCTAAGTTTTGGTTTTCGATTTCAAGACCGGCTGGTAATAAATCAACCACTAATGCATCAGGTACGTCTCTGTCAGCAGAAACTTCCAGTTTTACCACCAGCATTTCACCACTTTGTAAGCGATTAGGGTGAACGCGGTTTCCTTTCAAATCATAGTAACTACGATGGACATTTAATACATTACTATAAGGAGCAGGAGCAACTTTCGGATAGCCCACGATATTCATACGAGAATAAATCGCTGCGCCACCACGATTATTTAGCTCTAAACCTTCTTGTAATTGTGCTGATGTTAATGTCTCATTGACTGCGCGATCGCTACTGATTGCAGGGACTTGACGATTAACAGCAACTTCCCAAGGCTGTTCTGCCATATTAATAAAGAAGCGCCCAGCAAGGTATAACGAGTTACTTTCTTGAGTTGAGAACCATTCACGGCTTGTTAAGTTATCCGATAACGTCATCACGCTTGCATCACGAGATTGTGTTTCAAGATTATTTTCACTTAACAAAGCAATAATTAATGCTTGGTCACGAATGGTGCTACCGTAGTCGCCCAATCCATAATTATATTTACGCGATGTTGTCACACCTTCAGCAATTAAGCTTTCAGCGCGGCTGCTATCACCCATCAGTTTTAATGCGATACCTAACTGAACTAAGGCTAAGCCACTTCCAGCTTGATTACGCTCAAGATAGAGACGACGTAATTCACCTAAAGGTGCTTTTTGCTGATTAGCTAATACTAACGCCGCATAAGCCCTTGCTGAGAAACGAGCTGCATCTTGATTAACCGCATATTCATAGTTAACTAAGTTTTTATCTTGTAAATAACGTAATAAACGATCATTCGCGCGTTTTAATGAATCAGCGGGAACTGAATAACCTTGTTGTGACGCACGGAATAAGAAGTCAGTCGCATAAGCGGTTAACCAATATTCTTCACGTCCACCCTGATCCCATAAAGCGAATCCGCCTTCTGATTTTTGCATCGTCAGCAGATGAGCAATACCTTTATCAATAGCCGCTTTTCTATCAGCATCAGTTTGCGTTTTAATTCCCAACTGTTTCAACTCTTTTTCTGTTGAATACAGTGAAGGATAAAGCCCACTGACGGTTTGTTCTAAGCAACCATAAGGATAAGCAAATAGCTCTCTAACATAACGTGCTACTTGTAACGGAGGGCGACTTGTCAGCAATAATTCACCTTCAAGCGTTGAGCTATTAAAGCGATTTAAAATTTCTGATGGTAAACGCCAAGTATCACCATCTTGCAATGTACTTGCATAATGAATGGTTTCTGCTGGGAATGCAGGGCGAACACCAATATTCCATGTATTATGGTAAGGTTTAATCTCTTCACCCGGTACTTTAATACCATAAATAGACAGTGAGAATTCGCCCTGACCAAAACCATGTTTCGCTTTTACTGGGATTTGAATTTGAGTACGTTCACCCTTCGTTAGTGAGACAGTTTTGCTTTCAGCACCACCTAATCCCACCAAACCTGAAGCGGTATAATTTAAGGTAATAGATTGTGCATCATCTGTCAGATTGGTTAAATCTAACGATAAGAGCGCATTATCACCACCAGCCATAAAGCGAGGTAATGAAAGCTGAGTCACTAAAGGTGCAGCAATAACAACTTTACCTTCTTGGCTACCAAATTTATCCGCAGTCCAAGCTTGCGCCATTAAACGAACTTCACCATTAAATTCAGGAATAGGTAAAGAAACTTCGCCCTCACCTTGCGCATTTAATTTTACAGGAGCCGTTTGTTGAGCAATGATTTGCACATCAGTTAATGGCTTTTTACCACCACGAGATAATGCGGCGGCTTCACCACCATCACCACCAAAGCGCAAGTTAGCTAAACGACCTTGCCCTTCAATTAATTGCCCATAAACATCATATTGGTCAATGCTGTAACGTTTACGACCAAAGAAAGCATCGTAAGGATCAGGGGTTTTATACTCTGTGATATTCAATACACCAGTATCAACCGCAGAAACCAATACATTAATATTTTCAGGTAATGGCTGACCAGCAACTGGATTCGCTTTAATGCGGATTTTTAAATCTTGGTTAGGGCGAATTTTTTCAGGTGCATCAAGTGAAATATCAATACGACGGTTTTTATCCTGTAATGGTAAATGCAAAATACCCACAGCACGTTTTACTGTCGCTTGTTTTGAAGTATCTCCCGGCCTTACAACAACAGAAGTCAGATAGAGATCGTGTCTTGCCCACTCTTTATTAATAGGCACTTCAACATCAAGCCCTTTTTCGGGTACATCAATTTCCTGCCACCATAAAGGACCATTACTTGATTCGAGTAACACATAACCTTTACCCGGATGAGGCGCAACAATGTTTAATTTGACTTTTTCGCCCGGTAAATAACCCTCTTTATCCAGTTTCAATTTAACTTGGTCTGGTCTTACCGCACCTGTTCCACCCGTGTTATCCATCCAAGAATAACCCGCCCAGAAACGTAGGCTACTGACTAATTCTGTTTTAGGATCGACAACTTCAATGCGATAAGAACCCCACTCAACAGGGAATGCCACTTTTGCAGTACCATCTTTCGCAATCTTGATTGTTTGCTCATCCATTTGCAGATCTTTTTCGTTATAGCCAGATTCCCAGCCATTCGAACTAGACCAACGCCAGTAATAATCATGACGTTCATAAATAAACTTCACTTTCAGATCATTAGCAGGTAGTTTTTTACCTTCTTGATCTGTATAGACAATTTCAAATTCAGCCATTGAATTTTCATCAACGCTATAACCTGATTTATATTTGTCTGTGCGGTAATCGTAAACTTCTTTTTTAGGAAAGACAGGACGAATACCAGCAAGATGAGTAGCAGGCCAAACTGCTTGTTGATAACGACGAGTAACAGGGCGTCCACCCGCTTCAAGTAAGCTTGCTTGTAGAATGATATTGATAGGTGATTTCAACTCAGCGTAACGTTCACTATCAACACTTAACTCACCTTCACCATCAGAGTCTAAATTAAGTTCAAACTCATCCAATAGGCGGCTGAAGTTTTCATCTTTTACGGCACCAAATTCATAGCCGGGTAATTTACTGACAGCTTCACGCGAGGCTTTTAAGAAAACTTGCCCTTGTAAGCGATTATCGGCAGCTGGTGCGCCATAAAGATAGCGACCCTTAATGTCAAAATAAGCGTCATTACCACTCAATAAAATGCCTTTCTTACCGGTGATTTCTAATGCCATACGTTCTGGCATAAAATCTTCGACCTGAAATTCATAGAAACGAGGAGTACCATCGCCTACATCAAAACGTAAGGTACGTGTCCCCGTATTTTCATCCGCGGGAATAACTAATTTTAATTGGTAAAGCCCCTTTTCCGGTTGCCAAACAAAACTACGAGACACTTGCCCGTCTGTTTTAAGCAGATCGACTTTAACAGGTTGTTCTTTAATAGGATTACCATCACCGTCACGTAGCAATGCGTTAACGATTAATGTTTCACCCGGACGATAGAGATCTCGAGGACCGAAAGCAAAAAATTGTTTGCTATAACCTTGCGGACCACCAATATCAAATTCAGAAAGATCAAGCGCGGGTTTACGCAAGTCAATCATACTGGTTTGTCCATCACGAATAGCCATTAATAAACGTGCTTTATCACTTTTCTCAAGTGTGGCATGCCCTTGGCTATCTGTCTGCGCTTTAGAAATCAATCCACCTTTTTCATCTAATAGGCGAATTTCTACTTTATCTAATGCAGAACCATTTTTAAGTGATTGAGTAAAAACATCTAACGTATCAAGATAACTGTGCATCGACAGTCCGATATCACTAAATGTAAATACTGTGGCGGGCACTGTATAAGAGTATTTACCCGCTTGTTGCATAACCGCAATGTAGGCACCCTCTTTTTTCAGGGCATCTATTGATTTTAGCGGTAACAATACGTTTTCACGGGTATTTGTTTCTGTGTTTAACTCAAAACGACCGGTATAGACCAAATCAGCTTGAGATAAAAACTCATCTGATTCCCAATAGTTAATATTGGAACGGCTTTCCCATTGCGTTAAAAATTGAGCTAATTGTTCATCTTTAACGCGGAAAAAGTTTACGTCAACTTGCCCCACATTTAACGCAGTAATGGGTAGACCTTCAGCCGCTTCAAGTGGCAGTAACGATCCTTTGCTGGTAAAGCCAACAGATGGGAAAATTTCTTCTGTCGTTAATTTCTGGCTAAAAGGCGTTGTTAATGTACGTTCATTAATACCTTTTATTTTTTCATCGATGGTTAAATTTAATTCTGTTGATGGTGGTAAATGGCGAAAACGCAGTTCCATTAAGTTATCAGATAACTCCCACGCACCTTCTAATTTCCCTTTTTTGGTATCAACAAGGTGAATTACATCATCAAACTTTTGGTCAGGATCAAGTGGTACAGAGAAAGTCACCACCATTGTGCTCGCACCATCACGCTGTAATTCTGATGCATCTAATACAGTGACGTCTTTCCCGGCAAAACGCATTGCCAACTCATCACGGACTTCTTTGCTTTTTAATGCAGTTTGGTTATTCGTTTTTGTTGTAACTGCTGGTTTTTCGCTTGTTTGAGTTTCAGTGCCTGATGTGTTCTGAGCAGTATTTTTTTGCTCTGTCACTTGTGTATTTTGCGTCTTATTAGCAGATGATGTGTTTTCATCCGCTTTATCATCACAGCCTATAAGAGCCAATGCTGATGCCAATACAACAGCAAGGGAGCTATAACGATAGCCTCTCTTTTCTGTATATTGTCTAAATTGGTTTTGGTTCATATTCATTTCCTTTAATTCAACCCCTGAATAATGCGATGTTTTATGCAGGCAGAGATAATATATGTATTTCTTTATACTAATAAGATAAAAAATACCTTAATAAGCTATCTTTTACCGCGTAAGACGAAATAAATGACAACACAAAGTCGCCTTATTTTTACTTTAAAAACAAAGCCTAGCTAAAACAAAGCGTTATATAAAAATGCAAACGATTTGCTAATTTAGTCAATTTTCTATTATAAGATAAAAAAAAGCGATATCTGATGAGATATCGCCTAAATTTAAAGGGCTGTATTAACTATCCAAATTAACTATCGGGATACCTTTTCTTAAGAATCCCCCTAGTTTGCGTTGATAAAAAGGTGATACATGGTGGATCATAAAATGACTCACGCCTTTTTCATCTTTATTCACAAAGCAAAAATCTAGAGATTGCCCTTCTTCTAAATATTCAAAAGCTGATTCAGCCGCTTGTGGGAGTATCTGCGTAATTACATCTTCTTCACCCGTTATTTCTAAACCAATAAGATAAAATGACTCTTCATTATCTTGCTCCTGAGCATTAACAATAAAGGCACGGCGGATCGGTTTATGTTCACCAAAAAACTCGCTAAGTGCGGTTGTTAATTTTTCAGGTTGTGGCTCTAGAACACTTAACTTTAAAGAAGAACCTTCAACAGAAACAATTTCTTGTGTCTCAAATTGTTCAGATACACCCATTACAAACTCCAAATCAAATAACGTTTATTATTTTGCTTTTGCTAATAACAGATTCGCGATAGAACGCACACCATAACCCGTAGCACCCGCTGCCCATTGTTCTACAGAAGATTTTCTGTATGTTGCTGAGCAGTCGATATGTACCCAACCTTTTTTATAGTCGGTAACAAAGTGAGATAAGAATGCAGCCGCAGTACTTGCACCCGCAGTATGGGATGGTGCTGCGATATTATTTAAATCAGCGAAGCTAGACGGTAATTGACTACGATGGAAATCCGCTAATGGCAGACGCCAGAACAACTCATTTTCTTGTTCAGCGCTAGTCAGTAGCTCTGCAGCTAATTTATCATCAAAACTCAATACAGAATGGTAGTCATTACCTACTGCAACTTTAGCTGCACCAGTTAATGTTGCTGCATCGATAATCAGCTCTGGTGCAATATTGCTTGCATCAATTAAACCATCAGCTAAAACTAAACGCCCTTCAGCATCTGTATTCATGATTTCAACTGATTTACCATTACGGTAACGAATAATATCACCTAATTTAAAAGCATTACCGCTGACCATATTATCTGCGATACAAAGTAGTAGTTTTACGCGTTTATTTAAACCACGAGTAACCGCTAATGCTAAAGCACCCGCTAACGTTGCTGCACCACCCATATCGGCTTTCATTGAATTCATGGATGATGAAGGTTTGATGCTATAACCACCTGAGTCAAAAGTAATGCCTTTGCCGACTAAACACGCAAATACAGGGGCATTGCTATCTTTTGTTGGGTTGAAATCTAATGCTAAATAGACAGGATCACGAGTAGAACCTCGTCCTACTGTATAGATACCAGCATAGTTTTGATCGCGCAGATCAGAACCTTTGGTGATCTTATAGCTAATATCTTCTTTATCAAGACCGCAGAACAGATCAACCGTGCGTTGTGCCAATTGCTCAGGTCCTAATTCTTCAGCTGGTGTATTGATGGTATCTCTAACCCAATCAACGATGCGAATACGTGATTCTAGTTCGTGTTTATCTGCATCCTTTAATTGTGGCCATTCGATTGAACGAGCGCCTTTAGGCGCTCTAAAACCTAACCAGAAAGCCCAACTACGTTCTAAATCCCAGCCTTCGCCAACAAGTGCAACGTTACGAATACCTTGGCTATCAACTTTACGTCCACCACGCTGAATAGCGCCTAAACGGTTTTCTTCCGTTAAGTGGATTGTCATGCCGGTTTCGCTAGTGCTAATTAGTGCTTTTTCACCCCAACATGCAGCAGCAGGTTCATTTGACAGCATGATAGGCATAATTTGTTTATTCATTTATTGTCTCACTTATTATTACTGGTGGCAGTTAACCCATTCAGACTACCAGATATTTACCGTTTAGCGTGATCAATTTACTGCAAAAACAAAGAGGTCACCATTATCATCCAGTGATCTTACGTATTTACATGATATTCCTCGAAGAAGATCGCACAATAGAATATCCATACTTCCCTCTTTATGGTTGCTTTTTAGTCACTAATAAAATAAAAGGTGAAAGGTCATAATGCAAAAAGACCAGCAATAAGCCAGTCTTTTTAAATTTACGATGTTATCAATTATTCAAATTCATCAAGCCAAACAAGTAAAATAGCTTCAAGAATTTTTTCATTTGATTTCTGAGGATCATCATCAAAATCTTCTAAATCACAAATCCACTGATGCATATCAGTAAAGCGTACCGTTTTAGGATCAGTGTCAGGGTAAAGATCAAATAATGCTTCCCCTATTTCTCGCGTGTCACTCCATTTCATGCTCGGCTCCTAAAATTAATGCTCTCTTGCGTGATTAATCGAATATTTAGGGATCTCAACAACTAAATCTTCGTCAGTCACTTTTGCTTGACAGCTTAAGCGGCTTTCTGGCTCTAAACCCCATGCTTTATCTAACATATCGTCTTCAAGTTCAGAGCTTTCTTCTAATGAGTCAAAACCTTCACGCACTACACAGTGACAAGTTGTACATGCACAAGACATTTCACAAGCATGTTCAATTTCAATGCCGTTGCGTAATGCAACATCTAGAATAGACTCACCTTCTGTTGCGTCAACAACAGCGCCTTCAGGGCACAGTGTGCTATGGGGTAAAAATACAATTTTAGGCATAGTTATATCTCATCCACAGAATGACCTGCCAACGCTTGTCGAATAGATGAATCCATACGACGCGCTGCAAAATCCTGAGTTTGCTTATCCAGTAGTTTAATCGCGTTTTCAATAGCAACAGGATCTGTTCCTTCAACGCTCTCTATTAAGGTATCTACAACTTTGTCGATAGCCATTTTCTCATCTTCATTTAACAGATGAGCATCTTCTTCTAATGCTGCAGTTAAACTTTCTAACACGCGAGCTGCTTCGACTTTTTGCTCGGCTAAACGACGAGCTTGTAAATCTTCTTGGGCATTTTCCATCGAAGATTGGATCATCTTAGCGATTTCAGTATCGCTAAGACCATAAGAAGGCTTGACCTGTACGGAGGCTTCAACACCCGTTGATTTTTCCATCGCACTAACACTGAGTAAGCCATCAGCATCAACTTGGAATGTGACACGAATATGTGCGCCACCCGCAGCCATTGGAGGAATTCCACGTAATGTGAAACGCGCTAAAGAACGACAATCACTCACCATTTCACGTTCACCTTGAACAACGTGAACGCTCATTGCCGTTTGACCATCTTTGAATGTCGTAAATTCTTGCGCTCTAGCAACAGGAATAGTGGTATTGCGTGGGATCACTTTTTCAACTAATCCGCCCATTGTTTCAAGACCAAGAGAAAGTGGAATAACATCCAGCAATAACATTTCGCTATCCGGTTTATTACCCACCAAAATATCAGCTTGGATTGAAGCACCAATGGCAACCACTTTATCTGGATCGATAGAAGTTAAAGGTTCACGTTTAAAATAATCACCCACCATTTGACGAACTAATGGTACTCGTGTTGAACCGCCAACCA
The DNA here is from genome assembly GCA_018244935.1 of Ardaris minthe. NCBI lineage: Eukaryota > Metazoa > Arthropoda > Insecta > Lepidoptera > Hesperiidae > Ardaris > Ardaris minthe. The sequence continues at coordinate 14,614 of DWTR01000029.1, read as the reverse complement.
TAACCACTTCTAGAACTTCATCTATTTCAACATCCGCGTCTTTTAATGCGCGGCGAACCGATAATAGTGTACGTTTTACTAATGATTGAATTAATGATTCAAACTCAGCACGAGTTATCTCACCTTTCCATCCATTAATGTTGATATCTGCAACATCGTTATCACTCAATGCAATTTTGGTTTCTGATGCAACATCCAGTAATTGACGTTGTAATACAGCATCTTTTTGATGCCCAAAACCAGCACGTTCTCTTATCCAGTCTGCCAGCATCATATCAAAATCATCGCCACCTAACGCGGTATCACCACCAGTTGCTAAGACTTCAAAAACGCCTTTAGTTAAACGAAGAACAGAGATATCAAAAGTACCACCACCTAAGTCATAGACAACAATGGTGCCTTCTTTTCCTGAATCTAGGCCATAAGCAATAGCTGCCGCTGTTGGTTCGTTTAATAAACGTAGAACATGCAAACCAGCACGACGAGCCGCTTCTTTTGTGCCTTGACGTTGAGCATCATCAAAATAAGCCGGTACGGTAACAACAACACCATCAAGTTCGCCACCTAATGATTGTATCGCGCGCTCTGCTAATGTTTTTAAGATGTCAGAGGAGACTTGGATAGGATCGACAATACCTGCCGCAGTTTTAATTAATGGTAGACCGTTGTCATTTTCATGAAAATGATAAGGAAGGTTTGGATAACGGCTTGTCACATCACTCAGTGAGCGACCCACCATTCTTTTTATTGAGCTTATCGTGTTGGCAGGATCTTTTTCTGCTTCTTTTTTAGCATTCCAACCAACGTTGATATTATCAACTTGATACTGCACGACAGATGGCAATAAATAGCGACCTTCGCTGTCAGAAAGCGCTTCGGCTTGCCCACTACGTACAGTGGCAACTAATGAGTGTGTCGTACCTAAATCAATACCCGCTGCAAGTCGGCGCTGGTGCGGTGCAGGCGTTTGACCCGGTTCACTAATTTGTAATAATGACATAACAGTTTCCCTTAAAAACCATCAAACAGACGTTCTTCGAGTTGCTCTACTTGCTCTTTTAGCTTTGCGAGAAAACGTAATTTTCTCACATTATCTGCAGCAATATCCCAAGTTTGATTATCCAGCGTTTTAACCATTTCATTATGGCGTACAGTGTACATTTTTTCTAAACGTGCAGAAAAATCGGCTAACAAACTTTCGGCTTCAGCACTGTGTTCGATGTTATCCAGCTCTTCACGTAATGTGAGTTGCTCCATTAAAAAAGCAGTATCGTGCATCGTTTGTTGCTCATTAGCAATATCGATACCGTGCAATGAGAGCATGTATTCAGCTCTTGAGAGTGGATTTTTTAAGGTCTGATAAGCCTGATTGATGGTTGAAGCAAGCGAGATTGCTTGAGCCTGTTCTTTGTCAGACTGACCTGCAAAACGATCTGGGTGATATTGACGCTGCATATCTTGATAATGTGTAGCAAGTTGCTGTTTATCAATATCAAAACGATTAGGCATGCCTAATAGTGTGAAATAGTCCATACATCTACTCTTGGATTAATTAACGTTAATACTGTGTTTTAACACAAATTACACAGTGAAGCTCTCACCACAACCACACTCATTTGATACATTTGGGTTGTTAAATTTGAAGCCTTCGTTTAATCCTTCTTTGACGAAATCAAGCTCTGTTCCATCTAAATAGACCATGCTTTTACCATCAACGATAACTTTCACACCTTTGTCTTCAAAAACAGTATCTTCGTCATTGATGACATCAGCAAATTCAAGAACATAAGCCATTCCAGAACAACCAGATGTTCTTACGCCTAAACGCAAACCTTCACCTTTTCCACGATTAGATAGGAAAGAGCGAACTCGATTAGCGGCGGATTCTGTAAGGGAAATTGACATGGCACACCTCACTCATAAAGAACGAAAGCGGATACTGAAAAAAAGTTTCAGCATCCGCCAATATTTTATTTTTTTATTATAAAAGACAATTACTTGCCTTGGCGTTTGCTTTTATAGTCTGCAATCGCTGCTTTTATTGCATCTTCTGCAAGAATTGAACAGTGAATTTTCACTGGTGGTAATTCTAATTCTTCTGCAATTGCTGTGTTCTTAATAGATTCGGCTTCATCTAATGTTTTGCCTTTCATCCATTCTGTTACCAGTGAACTTGATGCAATTGCTGAACCACAACCATAAGTTTTAAAACGCGCATCTTCAATTATGCCATTATCGTCAACTTTGATTTGCAGTTTCATAACGTCACCACAAGCTGGTGCGCCAACCATACCACTCCCGACAGTAGGGTCATTATTATCAAATGATCCGACATTACGAGGGTTTTCATAATGATCAATTACTTTTTCGCTATAAGCCATGATTTAACTCCTGAAAACGTCTGATTAATGGTGAGACCATTCGATACTGTTGATATCAACACCTTGTTTATGCATATCCCAAAGTGGAGAAAGATCACGTAAGCGACCAATTGCACTGTGGATTTGTTCAATTGCATAATCTATTTCTTCTTCTGTGGTGAAACGACCCAGAGAGAAGCGAATAGAACTGTGTGCAAGTTCATCAGTTAAACCTAAAGCACGCAGTACATAAGAAGGTTCTAAACTTGCTGAAGTACAGGCAGAGCCTGAAGATACAGCAAGATCTTTCAGTGCCATCATTAATGATTCGCCTTCAACATAGTTGAAGCTCACATTAAGAATGTTTGGCGCAGTGTGTTCTAAAGAACCATTGATATAAACTTCTTCGATATCTTTAATGCCATTCCATAAACGTAAACGTAATTCGTTTAAGCGTTTAGTTTCATCAGCCATTTCTTCTTTCAAAATACGGTAAGCTTCGCCCATACCTACAATTTGGTGAACGGCTAATGTACCTGAACGCATGCCACGCTCGTGTCCGCCACCATGCATTTGTGCTTCTAAACGAATGCGAGGTTTACGACGAACATAAAGCGCACCAATACCCATAGGACCGTAAACTTTATGCGCAGAAAGAGAAAGTAAATCAACTTTTAACTTAGAGAGATCAATCGGTAATTTACCCACGCTTTGTGTTGCATCTACGTGGTAAATAATACCTTTGCTACGGCATAATTCACCGATAGCAGCAATATCTTGAACAACACCAATTTCGTTATTTACATGCATGATAGAAACTAAAATAGTGTCTTCACGCATCGCTTCTTCAAGCTCTTTCAGGTCAATCAGACCATCACTTTTTGGTGCTAAATAAGTAACTTCAAAACCTTCACGCTCAAGTTGACGACAAGTGTCTAAAATGGCTTTATGTTCGGTTTTTGAAGTGATGATGTGCTTACCTTTTTTCTGGTAAAAGTTAGCAACACCTTTTAGTGCGAGGTTATCAGCTTCAGTTGCGCCTGATGTGAATACGATTTCACGAGGATCTGCACCGATTAAATCAGCAATCTGATTACGTGCAATATCAATAGCTTCTTCTGCTTGCCAACCAAAACGGTGTGAACGAGAGGCTGGGTTACCAAAAATGCCATCAATAGTCAGGCATTGCATCATTTTTTCAGCAACTCGTGGATCAACAGGAGTGGTTGCTGAATAATCTAGATAAATGGGTAATTTCATTGCTCACTAACTCCAAAGACGACGGATCTTCTTTAATAATTTTGTTTTTGCCTACCTAGAGATCGCCGTTAAACTCGCATATTAACAATGGTTTCTTGTAAACGACCATTGATAGCATGGCGTTTTTCATTGTCTTGACGATCGGCGACATCCATAACCTCTTCGTTATTTACTAACTCTTCAAGGCTGATACTGCTTAAGAAACTGGTTATACGATCACTTAAATCACGCCACAAAGTATGAGTCAGGCAACGATCGCCACCTTGACAACCTTCTTTGTTACCCTGACAACGGGTAGCATCGACAGATTCATCAACCGCAGAAATAACTTGAGCAATAAAAATTTGCCCTGCATCACGGCCTAATAAATAGCCGCCACCAGGACCACGAACACTTGCAACTAATTCATTTTTACGCAAACGTGAGAAAAGCTGCTCAAGATAAGAAAGGGAAATCCCTTGACGCTCTGAAATATCAGCGAGGGGGACAGGGCCTTGCTGTGAATGCAATGCAACATCAAGCATTGCAGTAACTGCGTAACGCCCTTTTGATGTCAGTCTCATAACAAATACTCCGTGGTGAACAATAATCAAATTGTGTCATTCCCGAGTAATTTAGTCAACTATTTATCCGAGTGTTTTAGTCAAGTATTATACTCAGCCAAAAGTTGACTTAAGTTAATCAACTTTGCCCTCTATTTCTTAGCCCATTTCTCAACTGATGTCAGAATGCCACGTAAGATATGAAGCTCTTGTGTTTCTGGGCGTGCACGCGTAAATAGACGGCGTAAACGGCTCATCACTTGTCCCGGATGTTTAGGGCGAATAAAGCCAGATTCATTAAGCACCTGTTCTAAGTGAACGTAAAAACGTTCTATATCATCAGCGGGTGGATAATCAATCTCTGGTGGGTTATTTTCCTCTTGTTTTTCTTCTTGAGCAAGTGCTGCCATACGAATTTCATAACTAACAAGCTGAACAGCCATCGCTAAATTTAAAGAACCATATTCTGGGTTAGTCGGAACATACAGATGAAAATCACATTTTTGTAATTCTTCATTGGTTAAACCTGTGCGTTCACGACCAAAAATAATAGCAACTGGCTTATTTTTAGCTTCCATAACACAACGTTCACCACATTCACGAGGTGCAAGCATTGGCCAAGAAAGTGTACGGCTACGGGCGCTTGTCCCTATAACTAAACCACAGCCTTCAATCGCTTCATCGATACTATTAACAATATGTGCATTGCCAATAACATCACTTGCACCCGCGGATAGGGCAATAGAATGCGAATCTGGTTTTTCTTTTGGATTAACAAAATAAAGATTGGTTAATCCCATGGTTTTCATAGCTCGAGCTGTAGAGCCCATATTGCCTGTATGCGAGGTTTCTACAAGGATGATGCGAATATTTTCTAACATTGATTTCTTGTTAATTGCTTTGTGATCTATCTATTTTATCACAAATGTAGCCAGAAACACGAATGCCTGTTATACTCTGGCACGTTTTTTATCCCCGTTCTTTAACATCTTGTGGAAGATAACCATGCATCCGATGCTGAATATTGCCATACGTGCCGCACGTAAGGCTGGTAATTTAATCGCCAAAAATTACGAAAATCCTGAATCTGTAGAAACTAATCAGAAAGGTACCAATGATTTTGTCACTAACGTTGACCGTGACGCAGAACAAGCAATCATTGAAATCATCCGTAAATCTTATCCAAAACACACCATTATTACGGAAGAAAGTGGCGAGTTACTCGGTGAAGCTCACGACATACAATGGGTTATTGATCCACTTGATGGCACTACTAACTTCATTAAACGTCTTCCACACTTCTCTGTTTCTATTGCTGTACGCATTAAAGGCCGTACTGAAGTGGCTGTTGTTTACGATCCTATGCGTAACGAATTATTCTCAGCCGTTCGTGGTCAAGGCGCACAATTAAATGGCTATCGTCTGCGTGGCTCTAACGCTCGCGATTTAGACGGTGCTGTTCTTGCGACTGGTTTCCCATTCAAAAGCAAACAACATTCAGCTGCTTACATGAACATGTTAGGTAAACTGTTTGTCCCTTGTGCGGATTTCCGCCGCACTGGTTCAGCAGCATTAGATTTAGCTTATGTTGCCGCAGGCCGTGTTGATGGTTTTTTTGAGATTGGCTTAAAACCTTGGGATTTCTTAGGTGGCGAACTAATCGCTCGTGAAGCAGGTGCTATCGTTTCTGACTTTACAGGTAACCACGGTTACCTACAAACCGGTAATATTGTTGCTGGTAATCCTCGTGTTGTTAGAGCATTACTCGCTGAAATTCGTAGCGAATTAACAGATGCGTTAAAACGTTAATTTTCATTAAAATACGAAGTTCCACTAAAGAATAAAGCAAAAGACCATAACATTATCTGTTATGGTCTTTTTTATTGCATTTTTTAGTACAGAGTAAATTAACTATTTTGAGGTTTAACTTGAGGTCTTATAAACATCGCAGGAATAGTTAATGCCGCCATTAACCAGAAAATTAATGATTCTTGATTTGGCAGTTTCTCATATAGCCAACCTGAAACTATCGTCATAATCGCAATACTTCCTCCCATTGCTAAAGCAGAATAAACGGCTTGCAAGCGAATAATTTCATGCTCTTGACGCGCACTAATAAAGCGCATAGCGGCTAAATGGCATACCGTAAACGTACCACTATGTAAGATTTGAACAATAATAAGCGCGGGTAATGCGGTAAAACTCCCCATTAATCCCCAACGTAAAAAGCCAGCAAAAGCAGAAAGCAAAAGTAAATTTCTTGCGCTCCAACGACGGAATAAACGATGGCTAAGCATAAAAACAACCACCTCTGAAACCACACCTAATGACCAAAGGTAGCCGATTGTTGCGGTGTCATACCCTGCTTTTTCCCAATAAAGTGCGCTAAAACCATAATAAGCTGCGTGCGCACCTTGCAGTAAAGAGACGCATAACAGAAAGCGCCAAACGGGTCCCTCTGAAATGAGTTTCATAAAAGACACATTACTGTGTTCTACTTTTTTCACTTTACCCTGTGGCATAACTTTAGGGCGGAGCATAGATGTCAGGAATAGCGCCAAAGTACTGGCAATCAATCCATAAAGAATAATAGGATGCCCAAAAGCATCAATTAAAACACCTAGCAATGATGAGCTAATAATAAAAGCGATAGAACCCCAAACGCGGATCTTTCCATAATCAAAAGGAAACTGTTTTTGCCACGTTCCCGCTAGAGAATCCCCTAAAGGCACCATAGGTGAAAAGAAAACGTTAAATCCTGTCATCACGAAGAATAACCATGCCCAATGGCTACCCATCATAAATGCAACCGTAAAAAGTAAGGAGAGAAAAGCAAATAATCTCAATGCAGTGATAAGTTTTGACGGATCTTTTACCGCAGGCGTTAAAATTAGGCTACCAACAAAACGTGCAGTTAAACCTACACCTAATAACAGACCTATCATTGCCGGATCGACACCCTCTCCTTTTAGCCATATGGACCAAAAAGGTAAAAAGATGCCGTATGAAAAGAAATAAGTAAAATAATCTAAGGCAAGCCACAATGTTGATGGAATAACCATCCAATCCCCCATTTTTAAGATGCAAAAAAACCCGCCAAGAACAAGTTCTCGAAGCGGGCTTGTACAACGGGTTTTATTATATCGTTACAAACTTATGCGTAAACTGGAAATTTAGCGCAGATATCCAAGACTTTTTGTTTCACTTTCTCAATGTTCGCTTCATCATTGATATTATCAAGGACATCACACATCCAACCGGCTAATTCACGAGCTTCCGCTTCTTTAAAACCACGACGTGTAATCGCTGGAGAACCGATACGAACACCAGAAGTAACAAATGGGCTACGTGGATCATTTGGTACGCTGTTTTTGTTAACAGTGATATTTGCACGACCCAGTGCAGCATCTGCATCTTTACCTGTAATATCTTTATCAACTAAATCTAATAAAAACAGGTGGTTTTCAGTTCCGCCAGACACTACTTTATAACCGCGATCTAAGAAAACTTCTACCATTGCTTTCGAGTTTTTCGCAACTTGTTGCTGATAAACTTTAAATTCTGGCTCCATAGCTTCTTTTAATGCAACCGCTTTACCTGCAATAACATGCATTAAAGGGCCACCTTGAGAGCCTGGGAATACAGCAGAGTTCAGTTTTTTATAAAACTCTTCATCGCCACCTTTAGCAAGGATAAGACCACCGCGTGGACCCGCTAAAGTTTTGTGGGTTGTTGTTGTAACAACATGTGCATGAGGAACTGGGTTAGGATAAACACCCGCTGCAACCATACCTGCTACGTGTGCCATATCAACGAATAAGAATGCACCAATGCTGTCTGCGATTTCGCGCATTTTAGCCCAATCAACCAGACCAGAATAAGCAGAGAAACCACCGATGATCATTTTTGGTTGATGTTTTTTAGCCTGAATAGCGATATCTTCGTAATCAATTTTACCTGATTCATCAATACCATAAGGCACGATGTTATACAGTTTACCAGAAAAGTTAACTGGTGAACCATGAGTCAAGTGGCCGCCTTGCGCTAGGTTCATACCTAAAACAGTATCACCGGGTTTTAATAATGCCATATAGACAGCGGCATTCGCTTGAGAGCCTGAGTGAGGCTGTACGTTAGCGTAATCTGCACCAAATAATGCTTTTGCACGATCGATAGCCAGTTGCTCTACAACATCCACATACTCACAACCACCGTAGTAACGTTTACCCGGATAGCCTTCAGCATATTTATTTGTCAGCTGAGATCCCTGCGCCTGCATAACACGAGGGCTGGTATAGTTTTCAGAAGCAATAAGTTCGATGTGCTCTTCTTGACGAGTCACTTCACCTTCCATTGCATTCCATAATTCTGGATCGTAATCAGCAATATTCATTTCACGTTTTAACATTCACATCTCCTGACTCAGCTAACTTCACTAAAGACAAACTCCCATGCGGGAGAAAGAATGGCATACAGTGTAAACTCTTTTTCTTCATTGAGATAGCCCCTAATGAAAAAATACGCAATCGTTTGCCATTCAACTATAACAGCAAATTATTACTTTTTAACAACCTCATTTTATCCTGTGCTTATTCCTCTTTTTGAGGCGCATCTCGCCTTATTTTGCAAACACCCCGCATCATTCTCTAAGAATTGAGATTTTTTGTTAAAAAATAAAAACAGAGATTTACAAAATAATCAAAAAGAGATAAGTTGCATATAAAATGCAATTTATAAAAATTCACAATAAACTGAAAATTTTTCAGGAGCAATTATGTTAGATGCACAAACTATCGCGACAATTAAATCAACCATTCCCCTTATTGCTAAAACAGGCCCTGCATTAACCGCCCATTTTTATGATCGAATGTTTTCTCGCCATCCAGAGTTAAAAGATATTTTCACCATGAGCCATCAAAGCAGTGGTGCACAACGTGAAGCCTTATTTAATGCAATATGCGCTTATGCGACGAATATTGAAAACTTAGCCACTATTTTGCCTGCCGTTGAAAAAATTGCACAAAAGCACGTCAGTTTAAATATTCTTCCTGAACACTATCCCATCGTCGGTGAAAACTTATTAGCAACAATTGATGAAATGTTTAATCCTGGGCAAGAAGTGTTAGATGCTTGGGGAGAGGCTTATCAAATATTGGCTGATGTCTTTATTAATCGTGAAGAACAAATTTATCAACAAAAAGAACAAACAAACGGAGGTTGGAGAGGATTACGGAACTTTAAAGTTAAACATAAAGTAAAACAAAGTGATGTAATTACTAGTTTTGAATTAGAGCCTGAAGATGGGCTTGCTGTTACTCCTTATCAAGCAGGGCAATATTTAAGTCTTTATATCCGTGATGAACATCTTGAAAACCAAGAAATACGTCAATATTCATTAACTCAATCTTCAAATAATAAAACCTATCGCATCGCAGTAAAACGCGAAGATAAAGGCATTTTATCGAATTTTCTTCATGACCATGTTCAAGAAGGTGATACATTACAAGTCGCCGCACCAGGGGGCGATTTCTATTTAGATGTGTCACCAACAACACCAGTAACCTTAATTTCAGCAGGTGTGGGCTTAACGCCAATGCTATCCATGTTACACACGCTTTCAGCTCATCAAGCTAATATTAATTGGTTACATGCAGCCGAACATGGTGGAGTCCATGCTTTTAAAGATGAAGTTAATCAAGTCGGCACTCAACTTTCACACTATCAACAAGCGATATGGTATCGCACACCACGTTCTGAAGACGTGCAAAATAAAGATTATCAATTCGAAGGCTTAATGACATTAAAACAAGTTGAAGATTGGTTAGCTATTCCTGATATGCATTTCTATTTTTGTGGCCCTTTACCTTTTATGCAATCAGTTGCTAAGCAACTTATTGAATTAGGTATTAATAGTGACAAACTTCATTATGAGTGCTTTGGCCCTCATGCTGTTATTACACAAGATTTACAGTAAAAATACGTTCATGAAAGTCCAATTTTAAATTGAATAAAAAAGCGCTGATAACGTTATATTTATCAGCGCCTTTATTGGTTATTTCACTACCCTTTATGATCGATATTTTTTTTCAATCGCAGCAGGGATCACATGATCTTTAGCAGAAAAACCGTACCAAATAACACTAATTAAACAGAGCGTATAACCAAATAATTCACAGCCCTCTTCCACCATGTTTTTAACAGTTCGGTTATAATCCTCGCCCAATAATTTATGCCACAGTATTCCCATACCAAATAAACGAGAGAACAGTAAAACGCATAATAGACCAGCAACTAACATTCCATGGCTTGGGTGAGTAATAAAGTGAATTAAGCCTTTCAACGTTTTCTTACCTTCTCTAATTGCAATGGCAATACAAATAAACGTTACTGTGAGAGCAAACCAAACCCACGATCCGTGTGCAATCTGATCAAATACACCATCTAACTCACGGATTAAAATACACAAGAAAAAGCCCATAATAAGCGTGAATGCTCCCTGTTGTTCACTTCCTTGGCACGCTTTAACAAAAAAGAATAAGCAAATCATGGCAACGATAATTTCTTGACCTAATTCAGTTACTGACGTTTCAGAAATACCATTATCAAAAACTAAAATATCAAGAAAAATAAATCCTGTCGTGATAGCGATTAACACTGCTGCACATAAAAATAAAGCGAGACGCTTTAATAAATAAGTAAACACTATTTTGCCCATACCTTAATGATTTTTTAATGTTGATGATAATAACTTTCCTTAAAAGTTATTGAATAACATTTTGTGCCTTAAAGTTTATGAAAAATAGTAAAATAAATTGCTTAGAATCATCAATAGACTTGTATAAGATATAAATAGCATTATAGGTGAAACATTAAAAAATTAATTATGCGCAAAAAAAAGAAAAAGCCCGATATTTTGATTAAAAAATATCGGGCTTTAATAAAACTGAGAAATATAATTATTTGGCTTAAGTTAATTAATAACTAAATAGCCTCTTCATCTTGTTCGCCAGTACGAATACGAATAACGCGACTCACATCAAAGACAAAAATCTTACCATCACCAATTTTACCTGTTTGTGCCGTTGTCATAATTGTATCTACGCAGGTTTCAACAATTTCATCAGAGACAATAATTTCAATCTTCACTTTAGGTAAAAAATCGACCATGTATTCAGCACCGCGGTAAAGCTCCGTATGCCCTTTTTGGCGACCAAAGCCTTTCACTTCTGTTACCGTCATTCCCGTGATACCCACTTCTCCGAGCGCTTCTCTTACATCATCTAATTTAAACGGCTTAATTATCGCTTCAATTTTTTTCATCGTATTATCCTGCTATTACCAGTTGTGGCGACCAAAACCGCTTGTAATTGGGTATCTGCGATCTTTACCAAAATTACGACTTGTAATACGTGGCCCTACAGGGGCTTGACGTCGCTTATATTCATTAATATCGACTAATTTTATCACTTTACGGACTGTCGCTTCATCAAATCCTGCTGCAACTAAATCAGATACAGATTTATCTTGCTCAACATAACCTTCAAGAATAGCATCCAGAATGTCATAAGGAGGTAAATTATCTTGGTCTGTTTGCCCCGGTGCTAGTTCTGCTGATGGTGGTCTATCAATAACACGCTGAGGAATAGCCGGTGAAAGTGTATTACGATATTTAGAAAGCTCGAAAACCAACGTTTTAGGTACATCTTTTAGGACATCAAAACCACCCGCCATATCACCATACAATGTAGAATATCCCACTGCTGATTCACTTTTATTGCTTGTGGTTAACACTAAACGACGACGTTTATTCGACATTGCCATCAAAATAACCGCACGACAACGAGCTTGTAGATTTTCTTCTGTGGTATCTGCAACAGTATCTTTAAACATAGGCGCAAGTTGAGCCATAAAAGCATCAAACATGGGTTCAATAGAAACCGTATCAAACTCAACACCTAATAAATCCGCTTGTTCTTTTGCATCATGAATACTCATTTCTGATGTATAACGAAATGGCATCATAACAGCCTGAACACTCTCTTTGCCTAAGGCATCAGCTGCGATAGCAACCGTTAATCCAGAGTCAATACCACCAGATAATCCTAGAATTGCCCCTTTAAAGCCGTTTTTAATCACATAATCACGCGTTGCAAGCACTAACGCTTGATAAACTTGCGCTAAAGGTGAAAGTTCCGGAGCCGGATCTGCCATCGGAACAATATTCAATTCGTCAAATTCAACGATAGTAGTTTGTTCATCAAATGCAGCTAAACGATGCGTAATAGTACCGCGTTCATCAAATACTTTTGAACAACCATCAAATACCAACTCATCTTGACCACCAATTTGGTTAAGATAAATCACGGGAAGGTGTGTTCTTTGGCAATGTTCTTTAATGAGCTGTGTACGAACATGCGGTTTTTCACGGTTATAAGGTGATGCATTAATAGATAGAACGAGATCAGCACCCGCTTGTTTTAATGCATCGATAGGCTCATTGATCCAGATATCTTCACAAATTAACAAACCTAGGTGATAACCTTTAAATGGCACCACACAGCGCTCATTTCCTTGTTGGAAATAACGCTTTTCATCAAACACACCATAATTAGGTAATTGTTGTTTGAAATAACGCGCTTGTAATTCACCTTTATAGAAAAATGAAAGTGCGTTGTAAATTTTGCCGTTTTGCCACCAAGGATGTCCAACAACAATCGCCGTTTTTTTACTTGCTTGTTCTAAACGCGTAAGTTGTGTTTCACAACGTTGTTGGAAATCAGGACGAAATAGCAGATCTTCAGGAGAGTAACCGCATAAAGCCAACTCAGAGAACATAACCAAATCGGTCTCTTCTTGTGCTTTAACGGTAGATAACATGCGTTCACAGTTACCTTCAATATCGCCAACAACCCAATTAAGTTGAGCCATGGTGAGTTTTAGTTTACGACTCATAAAAATTAGTCTCTCCGCTATCTTCCGCATAAAAGGAAAGTTAGTTTAAAAATATATTCGTTATCTGAAAAGGTTATTCTTTAAAATCATTCGCATCTAGCTCATGACGAGATAACAATTTATAAAACTCAGTTCGATTGCGCCCAGCCATACGTGCGGCTTGGGTCACATTGCCTTTTGTCATTTGCAAAAGTTTTCTCAAATAGGTCATTTCAAAATGTCCTCTCGCTTCTGCAAAGGTGGGCAGTGCCGTATTTTCACCTTGTAATGCCTGTGTTACAAGCGCTTCACTGATCACGGGTGCGGTTGTTAACGCAACACATTGCTCAATAACGTTAACCAATTGACGCACATTACCCGGCCAGCTTGCTGTCATTAAGCATTTCATTGCATCGGTTGAAAAGCTTCGAACAAAAGGTTTATGGCGTTTAGCAGACTCTCTCAATAAGTGATTAGCAAGAATAGGAATATCTTCAGCTCGTTCACTTAATGTCGGAATACGTAAGTTAACCACATTTAAACGATAGAACAGATCTTCTCGAAATTCATTACGTTCCATCGCTTTAGGTAAATCACGATGCGTTGCAGAAAGAATTCGTACATCAATATCAATATCGCGATTACTGCCTAATGGGCGAACTTTTCGCTCTTGTAAAACACGTAATAACTTAACTTGCAATGCCATTGGCATATCGCCAATTTCATCTAAAAATAATGTGCCACCTTCAGCAGCCTGAAATAGACCTTCACGGCTACTCACCGCGCCTGTAAAAGCACCTTTCGCATGACCAAATAATTCAGACTCTAGAAGTTGCTCAGGCAACGCACCACAGTTAATGGCAATAAACGGTTTTTTAGCTCTAGGGCTTGCGCGATGGATAGCTTGAGCAAGAACTTCTTTACCCGTACCACTTTGACCATTGATAAGTACACTGACATCAGATTGGGCGACTAACTTTGCTTGCTCTAATAAACGTAGCATTTGTGGGCTACGAGTCACGATATCTTTTGACCATTCTTCATCTGAAACAATAGTCACAAGCTCCAATGCTTCATCAATCGCTTTATAAAGTGCGTCTCTATCAACGGGTTTGGTTAAAAAGCTAAATACGCCTTGCTGTGTTGCGGCCACTGCGTCAGGAATAGAGCCATGAGCCGTAAGAATGATAACAGGCATGCCCGGCTGCTGGCGTTGTATTTCAGCAAACAGCGCCATACCATCCATTTCATCCATTCGGAGATCACTAATAACAAGGTCTATTTTTTCTTTTAAGAGAAGTTTTAGTGCTTCTTGTCCACTTTCAGCGGTGAAGATATGAAAACCTTCACTTGTTAATCGCATACCAAGTAACTTTAATAACCCAGGATCGTCATCGACAAGTAAAAGATTTGCTGATTTATGACCAGCCATGCACATTCTCCTTATTTAGAACCTGCTTCAGTCAGTTTTGAGCTTTGCGTGTCAGTATCAGTTTTGACAGGTTCTGGTTTTACCGTCTC